>JAVFBY010341751.1:0-10026 GCA_034781015.1 Tonicella lineata
GTTCCAGCCTTGAAAATAGTGCACGAAACTGAAAGCTTAAAATGTCGCCTATTTGACCCAAAGTTCTAGTGTGCGTTGAAAAGCTAGATAGTACGTATTGGTTACAAAATGTTAAAGATACTGACATTTCGTGCATAGGTTTGACAAGTTTATCAACTCCGCGGGCCGACGAGTTAACTTTAATGTTAACCTTTAAGATGACATTTATTGTGATTCACATCTTGTGGCGAGTTCGATTCAATTTGATAAAAAAAAAAACAGGATTGCAACATCAAATAGTCAATAGCGGCAAAAAACCATGGCACTGCAGGCATGTCCCTTTTCTTTGTTACTGAATTTCGAAATCGTTTCTTTGTCATAGCTCGAAGATCAATAAGGATAAAACAAGTATAGCACTTTTAATCATCATTACGCAGTACAAGATGCCGGTAGCTTAAAACATTTTAACGATAAATATTTGTGCCCAATTCTAGACTAGAATCAATTTAAAACAATTTTATACTTTTTCCATAATGTTTCAGACTTGTACCTTTAAGAAACTCCCGACCTTCCAACTATGCGTTTGTTGCGAGGAAAGCATGATTTTTTTACTAAACATTTGCAATGTTATGAAGCTTAATACTGCGAAATCGTTGTTTTAACATGTAAATCTTAAATAAAGCAAATAATATAAAGGAAAACAGACAGAATTTGGTATTTTTTTTATAGAATTAAATATCAAATATGAATATTCTCTTTTTACGACTGAAGCTTGAGAGCAATATGGACGTTGAATATCATACGGAATTATGTCTTCAACACAACAAACTTTAAAGAGGTTGATATCTTTCTGGGATTACGTTATTTCCGCTAATCTGGTCTCTGGGTTCACCTAAGACAATCCTTACGTAAACTATATTTTAAGCTTTGTCGTGATACAACGCGTGCCTTTTCTTGGTTGGAGTGAAAATATCTTGACAATAAAGACTTTGTCACGATTTTCATGATTGTATATTTGAAGTCGATCAGAGTTCAACGGAGTTCAAACACACAGGACAAAAATGTAGAGCGAAGCCATAGGTATTGGCAGTTTGCAGGAAATAGACAACTGGTATTAACAAGATTACCAAGACATTTCTTTCTTAAAACAGTAGGAATATAAGGTTACACCAGCCAACAAAACTTTTTTTTACAATATAGTAATTATATATGACAACCTAGAGAATCCCTGCAATATAAAAGAATGGACGGTATCAAATTAATATATTTTTAAGTTACGTCATAGGCATCGAGTTAGGGCTTACACTTTAGTCCGTTATGCCATCATCATAATAGCATAAGGTTGTGCTATTTATTGGTCCAAGCGGCAAACCAGATTTGCCATTATTATAAGTCACGTTTTGTCTATCGACACCGATTTTTTAAAACGACTTATATTCCCATGCGCCTTGTTGAATAAGGACAAAAACGCGTCTGCTGTTGTGCGTTCACATCATTCAACACAACAGCTGGGAATAGGTCACGACGGAGAAAGTCGTTTTAAAAAATCGTTTATGGATTTGAACCCATAAACTAGTCGGGTTTGTGGTTTATAGCTTCCAAGGGAGTGAATGAAGCCATCAAAAAAATTCTAGCGATGGCGCAACATTAGCGCCTCCGAATGTGCGAGTTTACTACAGTTGATTTGATAGAGCGTTGTGCTTGTCTACAAGGCTGCCCAGGCAGGCTAAAGTAGACAAGTTTAATTGTCTACCTACGTTCAGGCAGACAACGACAGAGCACCTGGCCACATCTATGTTGATCCTTACTGGATTAAAGTAGATACTAATGTCCCCAACCCCACAAGGTGCTTTCAGTGCCATAAATTCGGCCACGGTAGAAACCAATGTAGAGGTATAATCTGTTTGTTTTCGGTGCTCTAACGCAGGTCATGAGGGCTTCGATTGCAACCAGCCGTTGGAATGTAGCAAATGTAGTGAGTCCCACATGGCCTTCTCTAAAGAATGACCATATTTCAAAAGAGAAAAAAAATATAGAATCAATTAAAGCGGAGAAAAGCATCAGTTACATCGAGGCTCGACGCATTGCCTGTCTCGGATGATTTTCGCTCGACACCAAGTAATGCCAAGGTAACAAAAGCGGTATTTGTCTCTGTTGAGACACAGGCTAATCTAACTTGGCCAGCTGGCGCCGAACGCCCTTCTACTGTTAACAAAGATTCTTCTGGAAATAAATGTAAAACCACATGTAAAACTCAAACATCTTTTTCTTTAACCCTGCGCTGTTAAACGCAATCCAAAATCTAAATCAAATAATCAAACAACTCAAAACAAACTTCCAAACAAAAAACCAGATGGACCCGAGGCCCGCCTCTTTAAGGCCACCCGGGATGCTGTTTACACTTTTGAGTTTGCACAGCCAATGACGCTTGTACGGTGCGAGCAAATGCTCCCTCTCCTAAACGTCCAACTGTGTCCTTTGGGTCAAAGCCGGTTGTCTTGTACAACCGCTTTGATAGCTTAGAGGAAATGGAGGTGGATGTCCGACCACCTCTTCCGTTTACGCGGGTGGATGTCCCACCACAACCTTCACCTTATCGAGGGCGACCCAGCGGGGACCACCCTCGGATGAAAGCCAACAGAACACATAGCGCTTGTGGCTCGTCAAAACGTAAACGCCGACATTGACTGCAGAAACTCTATCTTGTCATCTTTTTCAAATGTATTTGAAAATTCTAAAAACTTATATGAAGAGTGTTTCATACGGAAATGTTTAAATGCTATGTGAGTTTGAAATTGTTAACACTTTTGTCTGTCCTATTCATTTTTTAAAACGACGTATATTCCCAGGCGGGATTTTGAATTTGTCCTCTTTCAACAAGGCGCCTGGGCATATAAGTTGTTTTAAAAAATCGGTTATAGATTTGAACCCGTAAACTAGTCGGGTTTGTGGGTTATAGATTCCAAGGAAGTGAATGAAGCCATCCAAAAAAATCTAGCGTCGGCGTAACATTATAGCGCCTCGGAACGGCGAGTAAACTACAGTTGATTTGATAGACCGTTGTGCTTGTCTACAAGGCTGCCCATGCATGCTAAAGTAGACAAGTTTAATTGTCTACCTACGTCCATGCAGACAACGACAGAGCACCTGGCCACATCTATGTTGGTCCTTACCGGATTAAAGTAGATACTTATGTCCCCAACCCCACAAGGTGCTTTCAGTGCCATCAATTCGGCCACGGTAGAAACCAATGTAGAGGTGATCTTGTTTGTTTTCGGTGCTCTAACGCAGGTCATGGGGGCTTCGATTGCAACCAGCCATTGGAATGAAGCAACTGTAGTGAGTTCCACATGGCCTTCTCTAAAGATTGACCATATTTCAAAAGAGAAAAAAAATATACAATCAATTTAAGCGGAGAAAAACATCAGTTACCTCGAGGTTCGACGCATTGCCTCTGTCTCGGATGATTTTCATTCGACACCAACTAATGCCAAAAGCAGTATTTGTCTCTGTTGAGACACAGGCTAATCTAACTTGGCCAGCGGGCGCCGAACGTCCTTCTACTGTTAACAAAAATTCTTCTAGAAATAAATCTAAAACCACATGTTAAACTCAAACATCTTTTTTCTGAACCAGATGCTGCTAAACGCAATCCAAAATCTAAATCAAATAATCAAACAACTCAAAGCAAACCACCAAACAAGAAACCACATGGACCCGAGGCCCGCCTCTTTAAGGCCACCCGGGATGCTGTTTAAACTTTTGAGATTGCACAGCCAACAAATGACGCTTATACGGTGCAAGCAAATGCTCCCTCTCCTAAACTGTATCCTTAGGGTCAAAGCCGGTTGTCTTGTACAACCGCTTTAAAGAGGTGGATGTCCGACCACCTCTTCCGTTTACGCGGGTGGATGTCCCACCACAACCTTCCCCTTATCGAGGGCAACTCAGCGGGGACCACCATCGGATAAAAGCCAACAGAACACATAGTGCTGGTGGCTCGCCAAAACGTAAACGCCGACATTGAACTCAGAAACTCTATCTTGTCATAATTTTTAAATGTAATTGGAAATTCTAAAAACTTAAATGAAGATTGTTTCAAACGGAAATGTTTAAATGCTATGTGAGTTTGAAATTGTTAACACTTTTGTCTGTCCTTTTCATTTTTTTCAATTTTATTTCTCTTTTTGATGTACGGTCTTGGAATAGTTATATCATAACGAGTAACATCTTCACGCGACAACGTAGCTGAAATACCGCTGGATGTGGGTAACACACCAATCAATCAACCTACGTCCATGCAGACAACGGCAGAGCACTAAAAAAACCTGGGCCAGTACAAATCAGACTGAATCTGCTTCATCTATCTAAACTTAGTTTTGTTTAGGCTCTGTGAAAACTCAGAAACGGTAAATTTATCTTTGACTTACCATTTCTTCCAATATTATTTTATTTTATATAGGTGAAGAAGCCAATGGGGGCCTATTACCATGTATCTTCACGGTTTAACCAAGGAGCCGTTCAGATAAAAATGTTTAAGTGAAACAATAAGATACTCTTGAACGATATAGATTTGAATATATACGGAATGTGTCAGTGCTCGGTATGCTTGTTGTTTGATGATGTTTTACGTCATTCTTAGGGTATTTTTCTCGTTTAACGGCGTATTAGGTTACGTGTTCCATTGACCTGACACGCCGTTATATGAGTGAAATATCCTAACTGTGTGGCGTAAAACTGCATTATACAACAACCAAACCGATCTCGATCTCATTCCCTATGCCATCACAGAACTAAAAACTTAGTGAGATAAGAAGATTTTCGCAAACAGTGCAAGACGTCACCACAAATTTGCTTCGTGTTGCCCTTTAGCTCAGAGAGAATCAAGGAACGAAAAGCTCTCAATAGCGCAACCACTTGCGCAACGGTTCGGAAATAGCGAGAAAATAGTTAAAGTCGTGGAGAGCTTTCATTGCCTTGTGTCATTGTATAAGTGATATCAAATGGCAGAATGTGACATAGGTTTAATCAGTTGGGATATGTGATATCATGTAATCAGGTATGTAACGTCTTTGGTGGTCTGTAAGAAAATCTTCCTTATATTAAAATTAGAAATAAATGGAATATCCACTACATCTAATTTGATACAATTGCTAAAACTATTTATAATTCCTTAAAGGTAATATCTGGAAGAATAAACCGCCTTTAACAGCGTAATGAGAGGACGGGTTGGTTGGCTTTATAATAACAGGGTTATGTATTTAAAAAGTGACCTAACCTGTACCATAGCCATAATGAATTCCTCCTGATTATGCAATGTTATCCGTGTGATATTATTAACGCATTCCTCTCTCAGGCATATTTGTTTACAAATTCCAGAATAAAATTAACATAAATTCAAAAGGTGTTATCCAAATACCCACACACTTAGAGTCACATAGTCCAACATAATTTATACTATAACAAAATCAGTTAAATCTTTGAGAACGTGTTCGATTCTAATCTGGCTTATTCTGACTGAGGGATTTTTGTCGACTAATCTGTTAATTAAAATCGCTGTGCTTTTGTCTGTGAAATGTCGTTATTCCTAGCAGTAATTTGAAAGTATTTAAATGGTGTTTACAAAACCTATTGTGTATTCATTCTTTTCTTTAGTCTATCATTCTATTTATTAATCGGCTCGACGTAATATTTTGCAAAATAGTTGTATTTTACTTCCCCAATTCCTTTGCTGTTACGTTCTCGATATTGACTTTTTTGGTTTTGTACGCAAGTGATGTCGTATTGGATACGTTTATCTATACAGGAGATGGAATTTTTGTCTGCAGCGCCAAATATGGCGCAAATGGCCTTTAAAGGTGCCGTTCATTACACAAAATCTGAATCGGACGGGACCGAGGTTTACTGGAGATACACGATTGGGAACACATTTAGCCGTCATATAGGTGAAATATCCATCAACACGTCGTTAAACAGAAACCAACCTTTTATTTGATTATTTGTTGATTTATATCAACAGATTGTATGTTATTATAACGACATCAGACTGTTTAAAATGGTCCAACCGCCCCACTCCCCATATGGTAGCTTACAATGTCATCTGGTCATCATCCTACAGTCGACTGTCACGGCATCAATTGTACCCTGAATAGAAATTACACTTCATGGAACAGTTTATAAGCATTAAATACCATCTAACCTGTCAACGTCGACTACAACTTTTGGATAAATAGGCGACGTATCAAGCTTTCTATTCCGTCCACTTTTTTCTAGACGAGGAATTCCCTTTTACAGAAAAGCATTTCCCTTGAAAATCTTTGTTAATGTTTGTATAGTTTTTCAAAAAAATAATAAATAGAATGTCAATTTTAGCACAATAACATTTAATATTAAATATTTTTAAAAATTGCATTGCTGTTATTGTTGCCTAGGTTAGTACAGCTGAAATTCACCGGACGACAACCGCCTAATTTACGTCAATTTGATGTACTAGTATATCACTACATAAAATAGGGTTTCTTTGTGACCAAGCTGTTATATACACAGGCGAAGATTTTAATCAAACGCATGGAAAATTGTCCGAATTTTATCAATTTGTAAAACAAGCAGTAGAGTATTTTATATACAAACTGCATTGCCTCTTAATTTAAATATTCATTGAGCATTTACGTTTGTCATAATTAGCGTTACAAAGGATAACCTGTCGTACCATGTGACCCCGCGATTTCGTGGGTCGACAAACAATCTAGTATTTTCTTATAACTATAACGTACAATTCAAATCAATTATGATGACAGCAAATGCAGCAGTACTTAGTCATAATTTAAGCTAGAATATTCAATTAGTGTTTTTGTTTAATGCTATTTTATCAGTTTAATAGATAGCGCATCTTGAGCTTGACCCGCACGTGTCAGAGGTCACGGGCTGAACATGTCATATGATTAAAGGTTCTACATGGAATTCTCGCTTGATTGATCACTTCTCTTAATCACTAGCACTTGTAACTCTTATCTTAGCTAATGAGCTCATTAATGATATAAAAAAAAACTGATTAATATATTGGAGATATTTACATATTTGTGTGAAACGAGTTAGCATACCGTTCATGTCCCTATTACTTAACGTGTCTCTTTCATTGCGACGAACCTCTCAATGTTCCTTAAAGGGATAGTAAATTAAAATAACAAGTGTATGTTTGATGAAAACGTAGGTATTTGAGAGTATTTTAATGTGTGCGATATTTTCTTTGATATTATGATAACAATGTAAATTTGAAAAGTTGTTGCCTTCAATCAAATTTGTCAGTGCCGCCATCGGCGACCGAAAGGCTCGTCTGCAAAAAAGTCGAGATGTATGTTAGTGTTAAAGAGATGGAGCTTTATATAGTTCAGTGGTCATGTGCCTTTTGTCTTGGTAACTCACCCAGACATGCGCACCAATTTGATTAGCTGATTGAGTGGCACACACCTCCAGCAAAATGTCCGCTCCATATTATTTTTACGTTGTAATGGACTTACTAACTTTCAACAAGGGTTATATAGTCATTGTAAACTAAAATTGAAAATTCCAAGCTAGCATTATTGTCACGCTATATTTAATGCATATCTTCGTTGATTAAATTATCCATCCCTTTAAAGAGAAATGCATGACCAAAATCAGATTTTATCAACAAATTTAGATTATATTGCATTAACAGTGGATAAATGGAGAAAAATGGCGCGAAGTTGCAATCGTTGCGGGAATCGTCGACACGTTTAAGCATTCTGAGAGATTGTTACCGGCATATTTACAAAAAATGTTTTTCCTGTAAAAAATCCACCTACTGCACATGCGTGGACTACTTTAGACTCATGGTGATTACTCGGATGATTACATTATAATATTGATATATATATTTTCTCTCTATTATTCATACATGATGATTTGTAATTTTAAATCATGTTAAAGCCCTTTTTTTCACATCAGTCACTAAATCGATTAAAACTAATTTATAGCAATACTATTCTTTTGAAAAAACATTGGGTATAGTTTAAATAGTTCGTATGTAGTAAACATTGGTTGATCAGGCGTATTCCAAATAGTCCGCCGTTAGTAGATCGATGATGTAAAAAAAACTGTGTCGTAGATTTTTCCAGATAAATATCGTGCCAGAGTGTTGCAGATATCCCCGAGATTATCTTCCTATTCTGTTCGCTCTATTTGCCCGCTTCTTTTCTCGGTAGGACTACTAGCTCTTCCATGATGTCGACATGATTGACAGTCTTCTTCCTCTCGGGGACCTCTTCTGTCCACTCGATTTGCACGCTTCTCTTCTCAGTAGATCTGCTATAGCTCTTCCACGACAGACGGGGAAGAGACATACTCAACAGAGTTGTCACCCCTGAGCTAGCTAGCGCGCTAGATAGCGACACTCAGATATATGCGCGCCATCTTGAAAAATCCAAGAACAAGGGAGACTACTCTCAATACACTGACGACAACCGAGCTATTTTCGTTGCGCTTCGCAATAACCTATATATGGATACATAGATTTATATTGATACTCCAATGGCGCTTTTTGTCACTAAAGTGAACTATTTTCTATATTTGGTCAAATGAAATCTTTTTTTTAACCATTTTTGCGCGAAAAGATGGACCAAATTCTATCGCTTTTTCTTTATAAGTAAATCGCCGAAAACCATCCGTCCACCAGGATTTGGGGGAATGGCTACGCATTATCCCAGTGATTGTCCTCGAAGATTTAGGAGTAGGCAAATCACGTGGTAATAGTATGCATATAGCCTCAGAGATCTATCTTGATCACATAGTGCATAGGAGTTCTCACGAGAATCAGACTGTAGCGTAACAATAACTGGACACTACTAGTTTAAGCTAACGCTGTTAAATACAAATGTCTTAGGTCGTCTAGATCGCTTTATTGACTTATTACAAGAACGGGAACCTTTGCATTGTATATTTTAGGTAAAAAAAATGTAATTTTAGTGATAAAAAGTGTGCTTATTCACAACTTGGGTGCGTTCTCGCGGATAGTGTGGGCCTTTACCATCCATCAAACTCATCACAAATATGTCACATCATCAATATCACATAACACATTGACAAACAATTATAATGAAATATCTTGGTTAATATATTAATTGAATACTGGTTGCATTTATGAAAGAAGGCGGCACCTGGTTCAGTTGGTTGCACATTGTGACCGCTGAGCCGCATTCACTGTCCAAATAGGGTTAAAACCGCATGTCGATCTGCGCCAAAAGTGAAGTAATATGCAATCTGATTAAAATCAGATCTATAATAGCTCCCCGACATTTAAATTGTCGCTTCGTCTATATCTGTAGCCTCTAGAGATTCCATACTCTCTGTAAATCTGTAACCTCTAGAGATTTCATACTCTCTCGCGTTAACGGCCGTAGGCCTTTTTGAAACATATTTCAAATATTAAATCGAACACAAAACCTCTCTTTTTAAAAACAAATAAATTAATTTTCAATTTATTTGTGGAGTTTGAAACTTTTATTTTTGAAGCAAACAATCAGCCCAAAAGTACGCACTAAACAATATTTACGTTTGTGCTTCAAAAGTAAGAATTTCCAACTCCACAAATAAATCGAATTATTTTTTTGTTTTTTAAAAGATTTGTTTTGTGACAGATTCAATATTTAAAATATTTAAAAAAAAAAGAACTAATCAGAACAATATCTTTTTTTCGACCAATCGCCATGAGCTACACTGCAAAAATTACTGTAATTTTTCATTTAAAAAGGCTAAACCTCAGAATTTAGGCCAGAAACTCGACTGAAACGAATTAAACCGGGTTCTCTCTATTTTTGTACTATGGCCCAAAGTATAACCTTTCAGAAAATACCACCGCCGTCAATGTTCGATGTTCCGTATTAACGTAATAATAAAGTTTGTAACACGTTCTAATGTGCCCGCATTACGATGTCTAATGTATGCACAAAAATTAATGAGCCCTACCTTACACGAATGCGATTCTGTATAAGGCAGACTCCGTGGATACATAGAACGAGACCGTGGGAACTC
>JAVFBY010341862.1:0-10026 GCA_034781015.1 Tonicella lineata
TGACAATGTTAATGTTAAGAGATAGCAGTAGAACTAATAGTCGCCGCAGGTCTCTGAAGAGCATTCCTTCTTGTTTTTATATATATTATGTTTTTGCTTATTTAATATTTAGTGTCATGACAATAATTATCATAAAATATCAAACCTCCAAATTAAAACTTAAATGATTTGAAATGTTCCTTTCAGGCAATAATTGCTAGGTCCTCATAAAGCAATGGTTAAACCAAGTTACCTGTAGTAATCCATCCCTTCCTCTGAAGCTGAATCTGCCCACATTATTCTCATCTAATTCCTGAATAGCCAGGTACAGATGAGAAGGAACATACCTGAGTGAGAAAACATAATTTGTTTAATACAATTCTTACATATTCCAATTCATAAAATATCTGTAACTATTATTCTATTAGCGGAAATATTGTATATACCGTCCATGTTTAAAATCTTTGGTGTAGCAAAAAACTGTGCGTAAGGGACATCACTTTACTGTGAAGTCATAACTCAAACTCTAATATTTGCCATTTAAGACTGTCGTAACATAGGTTTGAATTGTGTTTAATGTCATAGCCACCCCCCGCTTTAGATCCGCTGCCCCTGGTTTACCTGTATTAGAGTATAGGAAACATGTACAAATGTTTATAGTCGCTAGTGACTGGTGAATGTCTAAGTCCTATGTAATTTATTTATCTACATGTATGCTACACACAAAAATATATCCAGTTATTTGCTGAGTGCTTAATGTCATAATTTAGCAGTATTTCACTTATGAGAAATTATAAAAGATGCAGCGGCATACAAAATAATATAGCACTAAATATAATGTTGTGTCATACATGAATTAACTTTTTAGCCTACATTTTATAGAATGAAAATAAATTGATACAATTTTAAAGACAATAAAGTGTAAGTGTTTGGCATTCATTATGAAACCAAGGGATATATACAGTATCTTATAGCTTCTTAACACGAAGCTCCAATGAAAATCACAGTGTGTTATACGCTTGTCTTTCAGTTCCTGGTGTACCAGGACTTAGGCGTACAATCAAATTACTTTATAAAGACATAGAAAGTGGAACTAAAGAGTAAAATCGATAGTCTTTGCTTTCTTAGATTGTCCAATATCCTTTTATAGCGCTAAGAAATTTAAGCCTTTATTAAACTTTTATTCATAATAAAAAGGATTAATTTGAACATGTTATGGATTTAGGGCATACAGACTTAATATGAGCCAAATATTATATTGAATATCACCTAGAGACTTATTGCATTTTTTCTTGGAATTTTACACCATACTGATCTAATATTATTTTAAGCAGATGCTAATGTGCCAGCCAGCTGGGTAAAGGGAAACATCCCTAGCAAGACACTATAGCCACAAAATAAACTATTTTTCACTATTTTGGTCTTTTCATAACTCAAGTTTTGCATGAGCTGTGTCCCTTTTGGAAAGGTCACTACACTATAGACCTAGTTAACATGGAAATTTGTGATAGTTAATTTTTTTCCAATTATGTAAATACTAAATTCAAAGATAAACAGATTTTTGTGCTAATTATTAAATATAAAAAAATTGCTCTTATTCTGAAATAATTATTTTGATAAAAATAAAATAAAAATGCTTCTGCTAGTCTAACTGTATAGTGTATGGGACATATATACCTAGTCAGGCGGTAATCCTTCCTTGAAAACCGATGGAAAGCGAGATAACTTATGTAATTATCAGCCTGCATGTTATGTTTTATTTCTTTCCTGACAATGTTTATTAGGAACAAATTATGACCAACGACAAGAAAACAATCACAGGACTTGTGACATGAAATGATTGATGGATTTATTGGTGTTGGTGCTCAGATGTAGCTACAGGACGGCATGCCAGCCCAATGGGTGCAGGAAGCCATCTGTGCATGACATCACCATCCATGACAGGATGAAAAAAAGGAAAACAACAAATCAGCTTCCTGATAAACTGAGAACACCATGAATCTCCTGACAACCATGCAGCATAAACTGATTAGGTTCTTGTTGCCCTTTAGCTGGAGGAACAACAAGTTACAACTCTTATGAATCTTTGAAACAGAACCTTTGGACGAAACAAAAAAATCCTTTATGATCCTATAAAATTTTATAGGAATCCTATAGGATTGTTTAAAATCTTAGGATTTTCAAAATCTGTATCACCCATCCACACACACCGAACTGGCATTTGTGAAAACTACATCGGGCATACCGCAAGTAGGCAAAAAACCCAACACCATTGGAATTTAATTAATAATTAAGTTATTAATAGGCATTGACATTTCCCAATAAGTTACTTTATTTCTTATTTTATTTAGATAGAAAGAAAAATAAATTAGATCTGCAAGACAATTCTTGTACTAGAAATTAAGTGACAGGGATCTAAATTGCTTGGTGAAATGTGGGAGCCAGTAGATCAAATTCTTTCAAATTTGGCTTCCAAACAATGTTCCAGCATTTATAAGGTAAAGAATTTTTCGAGGCCAATCCAAAAGGCTTGTCATGCTGGTAGCACAGCTCACACATCCTCACAGATAAACAAATTATTATGATAATAATGTAAACCAAAACTTTTATATTTTATTAATTTTAGAATTACAATAAATTTCCAATCAATCATAATAGGATATGGAACTTAAGTATTTAATCATTCATCTCAGCACAGGCTTTATTAAGCTTGAAAAAGTGAAAAAGCACAAGTTTAGTTTGGTACCTGATTGAAGTAAATATAAAATTTAGTAAAAAAAAAAATATTGAACAGTTGTCAAGACATGCTCAGGAAATCAAATTGTGACGGACGGAAAATGAGAAGGGCAAATGGAGTGCTTTCCATGTATATACAATACAGACCCTATTTGGTAGCGGGGAAAATCTGTTATGTATTTGAGAACAAAAATGGCTAGTTTTACCAGTTTCAGGGCAAGAAAAAAGCAAACCTTCCCGGAAATCTTGTATCAAACGTCAAAAATTTCCCGGCACTGCCTAGTGTCTATACTAAAAAAAGATTCATAATTATACCATAGCTGTCATGTCTACACTTCGTGTTTTCAGTTTTAATCTTAGGTATGATCTTCTGATAGTTTACATGTACGTTCGCATTACTCATCGCCAAGGCAGAAGTGCTGTTCATTTTTATATTTACTTGACACAATTGTGACAGACTCACGCAATATTGAGATATGGAATGTTGTATTCCAAAGATTAGTCAACGTTTTCAATTTGAAATAAAATTTTTTTTTTTTTTTGCTTAGCGAATTTTCCGCGAGAGGCGGTGATCTTCCCGGGAATGACAACTAAATTACACATTTTTTCCTGCCCTGACCAGTTTATATAGAAAAAAAATCTGAAGCTAATTCCTAATGCTGTGGTTTTCTAGTTTTGATCCTGCTTAAGATAAACTGATTTAATCAACAGGGAAAAAATCCAGCTATTTTACTTTGCAGATAAATGAAATGTTGGTTAGATGTACAATTGGCTACTTTGCTTCAGATTTGGATTAACTGAAGAATAACATTTAAAATTTAAGAGCGCTGTGTTTGCGAAGCATATTATGGGTTTGTTTGATTAGCATTTTACATCTAGATAAGCTGATTTCACCCATTAAGTGGCACATGGTCTTTTTGGTGAAATAACTTTAAGTACATTTACAGAGCAAAAAAAAAAGAAAATAGAAGACTTACAAAAATCCCTTTCTGCACGTATTTCTGTTCAATTTATTCATCCAATTGATTTAAAGGATGTAAGACGATTGGCTGAGTAAGATGATGAGCAAAGTCGATTGATTAGGGAGAAGCAACTCTTGAAAAAATTCAAGGATTATGTCTTAGTTCAATTTCAGCTGAACTGGTCCAATAAACTAGATTCCGATGTTGTCGGAAAGTTTTCCACTTCAGTATTGATCGATGGAGTTACACGTAACACAGTTCCTATCAGTCCATCACAGCACCAGATATACTTGCAGACGAAGCAATAGAAGAAAACAGGAGCCAGTGGATTGGTCTGTATGACCGTATCAGAGGATGCCTGAATGGTCCCTCTCTTAAGGGGCCAATACTGCGTGTTACAAAATTGTATATAAGGATTCCTTCATTCTGATGCTACCCAGGTATATATCGACCCAGTCTCAGGGCTTTTACACATATCAGCTTTCTGTCAGTGCTCAGTAAATGAGAGAGGCAGATGTAACTTTAAGTCTACAAGTACTTCATCAGACATAGTAAGAAAACTATGGTATGAGTCTTAATTGGAGTAATAAATCAGCATAGATGTTCACTGAGGTAAGTCTTTTTTATTAGAGCTCAAAGTGTTACAATTAAATTACAGCTTTTTTTCTTCTTTTAAAGTTCCTGAAAAACTGAACAATTCAGTCTTCATATTGACTTTTTAGACGTGAAAACAATAAACATTTTAAAGCCAAACAAATATCTATTTTTGCATAATTTTATCAGTACAAATTAAAGTTGTATGCACATTTTTATCTGTCTGTATTTAATTATATTTATTTACTACTTCATAGACAGACAGGGTACACTGTCCAGTGTATTCTCTCGCAAGGTTGTAGTTTATATAACTATTTAAAAATAGCGATGGTTATCACAATACCCCCACATCACCAATGGAAATCTAAAAATGAAAATTGTTCATGAAATAGCTTCAGAGAAATGTTTACTTGAAATTTACATGAGGATCGATTACAATTTAAAAAAAAAATGAGACTAATTTTTGTTGTTGTTTGGAAAAAAAAGGGTTCAGACAACAGCAATAAATAATATATCACAGAACTGTAAATGAAATAGCTTTAGAAAATAATTTTTTGGCAAAATTATATGACGATCAATTACAATTTTATGCTTTTTCCTTATCCTGATATACACAACCATAGCAATTAGTTTCATTCAATATCATAAGGAACTATGCTCTGTACAGTGTCCACAGAGTAAAAACTCAATAAATACAAATCAGAAAACTCTGAATTTCGACGGGCTTTTTCTTGTATTGATATAAACCGTCATAGCAAGTTTCATCAACATCTCTTGAGAATATTGCTCTGTATTAATTGTATGGACAGGCGGTTGGACTGACCTACGGACAGGAGTGACGGCGACCGGTATATATGCCCACATTAATGTGTGGGCAGAAGTCAGTAAAATTCACAGGTTGTTTGTTTGTTTGATCGTACTTAATGTCATACTAAAGAGTATTTTGCTTATAAGACGACAAATAAAACAACATTTGAGATACTGAAGTTATTCTTACAGCATTCCCAACCCATGTGTTAATTAACTGACCGACTTCAAACCACTAATAGATATAACAAGAAGGTGGTCAAGGTGACCTGCGTCAAACTCACAAATAACAACTTACATCTTCATGATCTATATTTAAAACCCAGTGGTCAGGGGCAGTGTTGTGTTGAGCATACTATTAAACAGTACAGGGGAAACATTACATTTCCAATGAACTTTTTAACGTCAGATTTGTAAGGGTTTGTTGCCGTTTGAAAACACTTCCGTCATATATGTAAAATACCCATGAGCTTGTGTTAAACACCAAACAATCAATTTATCTATATTTCAATATAATAAAACAGATTTTAGAAAACTGCAAGTCACCAAGAGGAAATATCTTCAGAAAATTAAAGGTCACTTAACATTTTGAGTTCATTAAAAGACCTTTTTTGGACAATTAATACATAGCAGATATACCTTAATGAATTCCAACTGTTGAAGCAAAGCAACGTTTAAGTCTCTATCCTGAGACGGTTCTCAAGCGAATCTTTTTTTTTTAAGTGAAAGTCAATAAAAACCATTGGATTCTCTTGAGAACGGTTTCAGAAAAGAGACTGAAACGTCGCTCTGCTTGAACAATAAAGAAGTTGGAATCCATTAAAGGCCCACTGACTGCTAAACAGGCTACAACTATTTATAAAAGGAAAATCTGCTAGTTTCTGTATTTTTCCCAGACATAAACTGAAAGTTTTGATTCCTTATTTTTCTTTAAAATCAAAGTTTAAGTTTGTATTTTGTGACGTTCACAACAAAATACAGCAGACATTTAAAGTATGTGTTGTTGTTGTACAGGCTGCGATAACTGGGTAAAGTGATGTACATTTTTGGCCTCTTAAAACTGTTAGCGACAAATTACAAAGACGAAAAACATTCCATTGTATATTTTAGGTAACGATGGGTCATTTAAGAGATAAATTGTAAAGTTATGTCCTTCCTCAGGACATGGATAAAAGTTTCTAATCAAGTTTTCTATCTCCATACAAATAAGCAGCAAATAGTTCCATACATGTAGTCCATTTTAATTTATTTTACCCATCATTATGCAGGTTAAACTATTATTGAGGATTCAGCAACACAACGATGGCCTTTAAGACCATTTGGTTTCATTATGATGTTTAAGGACAAGTCCAGCATTTTTCAACCTAAACTTATTATTTTTAACATTTATTTTGTAAGGCATTAAAGTCTGTCACATTGGGAACTGATAAAGCGTAACCGTTAATCTGTTAATTTAAAAAGTAGAAGTGACGTCAAAAATCCCCGATAAACCAGGTCTCTTCTATACCCGTCTAGTCGTGAATGCCTCTCGGCACAGTTTAGCTTTGATGTGTGCCGCTGTCTGGCGGTTGATGTAAACGGTGTTGTTTTGACGTTACTTCCGGCTTTGAAATTAACTAATTAACGGCTATGATATATTGGTCACACTCTTGAATGTCTTTCAAAATAAACGTTACAAATAATAAGTTGAGGTTTAAAAGGCTGGACTTGTCCTTTAATAGGGCATTCAAACGCGTCATGGGTAAGTTATATCATATATAATGTCATTAAGAGCACCGACTTATTTGTACTACCTAATGTCTTTGAAGTCCAAACTTTCAGTGTGAGGTGCACTAGTGACACATTTTAAAATAGGACCATCATTGCTCTATAAATAATCTTTATTTTGAAGTTCACAATTTGATATTTTATTTAAGCCGCCCTTTTTTGGTGAATTTGCTGTATACTCAAAAAATTGCCACTCATCCCAAGAGACAGTATACCCAATGATAATGAACACTGGATGCCACTTCTCCAATAATTGAATGCTGTCGATCTTATCATGGCTCCAAAAGTGGACACAGGCTCACTTTCTTTTCTGGAGATGGAGTTTTTTTTAGCGAATTTCGTGGTTTATTTTCAAACGTTAGGATAACACCACAAATCACTACCCGCTGCATTATCGGAGACTTATGAAACAGCTTAGACCACTTATCCGACACTAGGCAATCTGCTATGAAGGGAAGCACAACTTTTTCAAGATTGCTGCTACCATCAATGGGAACTATATATCAATGTTTCGCAGGCATTGGTATCAGATACTCTAAGTGGTACATATCCACCAAAGAGCTATACTAAACAGAGATGTAGTCCGCGATGAAGGATTGTCTATGGATGCTTATGTCCTGCCATGTGCATGATACATTTCAACTCTCGTAAAAGATAAAGAAATGAGGATGTAAGTGTGTGTGACAAGGTGACGGTACATGATACACATTATTCTGTTGGAAAATCTTTACACCATGACAAATGCATTATATTTACTTATTGCCGTGCACTATGTAATCAACATAGAATAGCCCCACAGAAATCCACAAGAATGAGACAGCTACTGCAAAAATTATTATAAAAGAACTGATCCAACTGAAACCTGAACAACTTACAAACGTGCTGTGGTTTTGGGCTGACCATATATTATTTTACTTAAAATAAAGCTTGCACTCTGTTGTATTGAGGTGATTTAAATGTTATTCATAATGATAGTAATTCACTTGGTTATCGCCTGTTCAAAATATAGTCTGTTGTATTGAGTGGTTTTAACTGTTATTTTTAATACTAGTAATTCACTTGGTTATGACCTGTTTAAAATTTTGTACCTTATTTTTGGTATCTAATAATGGAATGCATGTAATTGCACACGTCATTCATTTCCTGTAAGTTTATTTAAACAGAGTTGTGTCTAACAAAATAGGTTGTTTCTTATCCTGACAACTGGGTCAGTTTCAACCAAATAGCTGAATTCGTCAAATTTTGTCCTGGACTTTTTGATCTGATTTCTTTTTATGGTTGAAACCAACCTGATTTTTACAGTGGTCCAGCAGACCAGCTTATTTGGTCGAAACCGTCACAGCTTTGTTGTGGTTAACATGGAACAGTTTATTATTGTTGAAATCAACCAGAAATAACCTGGTACAGTCGGAATTTTGACAAGTTTTTTTAATGGTCAAAGTGACTACCGACCAGAAAAAAAACTGGTCGATTTGGACTAGAAAAACGCTGATCGGATTCGACCAGCTTAAAAATTCTGACCAACTTTTTCCTGGTCGGTCACGACTGTGCCGGGTTTTTTTCTGGTCGCAGGTGGCGAGTTTTTCTCTGGTCAATTCGACCAGGTTCTTTTTACAGCCCCCGTGGAGAGGCGGGTGGGCCAGTTAAGATCAGTAGGCCCTGTAAAATACCATCCCCAGCTTCCTCGGTCGATCGTAAAAGGCGGGAAAAGAGGCATCTCGTTATGCCGTGAGATGCGAACCGTGAAGGAGGAGACTTTTTGGTTCTAGCACCCATTTACTATAATGTTAAAGTCGTTGTCATTCGGCCCCATTGACGTCACTTCCGATATTCAAAATAGCTTGTTCTCCGTTATAATGACTTTGAGACCAGTGACATACAGGAATATATTTTTTACAATTACACTTAGAAAATACTGAAACCTGGTTGAAATTCAGTGATAATAAGGGGTGCAACAGCACCTCTTTTGAAATTGTTCGGTTTCTTCATTTGTAGGGGTGCATTGTTTCAAAACTGAACACCTATTGGAATTGTCCTGTTTCTTCTTTTTATTATTATTTTTCTTCTAACCAACTTTTGTGACGGCTCTTCAATTAAAAACCCAAAAGACAGAATGCTAAAACTTAAGAAATATAATGCCTACACTTTTGTTCAAAAACATATTTTTTATACATTTTTTTAATTGGTAAAATATTTTGACCGCCATTTTGAATTTTTTTTCTCTTCTCCTTAACCGTTCAACGCTAGAAACGGACATTTCAAACACTTGCTTGACTTATCCTTGCTCAACAAGGTTGAAGACGAAAAACATTTATTAACATCCATATTATATTGAGATGTGGCGCTAAAACTATACAAATAAGTCTGCTTTAACGTTGTATCCCGCAAACAAGTTAAAAAGCTGTCTTAAAAATACCTTAAATCAGCAAAAGATGTATTACAAAAAATGAATGACTGTCGATCGTTTTTAGCTGTCTATCTCCGATCGTTTTCGAGATATAGCGGTTTGAATAACTGTTTACGTTTAGGATATCTTACATATGTTCCCTATTAACCGTAAATTCGCTACAACGCTGTTTCCAATAATGTTACCATAACGCTGCTAATAATTGTATATGCATACAAATTGTATTGAAACGAATACCATAAATCTTCAAAAAGTTGTATTTTAAAAATTAATGACTCTATTGATCTGTTTTTTCTTTCTATCTCTGACCGTTAACGACATTCAGCTTCACGCTGTATGACCAGGCCCTGCGGACCGAGGATGTTTAATTGTATATATTGTACGTCTGGTACTTTTATTGATTTGATGGTTATATGGGCATGCTATCAAGTTTAGTACATATAGGAGCTGTTATATTTGTGCTAGACATGAAATTTATGGCTAAATTAGTAAACAAAATATATGGATGAATTTATGGATAACAAACTTCTGATATATTTTAAAGCAACGTTTCGATCCAACTCCTAGGATCGTTTTCAAGCAATGAATTCAAAAATTTAAATAGCAGTATTTTAAATAACAATAGAATGAAACGTAAATTTAAAAAAAATATGACATAACAGAATGTAAGACCCAATTCACACTGAACGCGACGCGACAGTCGCGCGGCTCAATTTAGCAATAAAACGTTACTTATTATGTAATACTATTCAGACAGGAAGCAATACCGACGCG
>JAVFBY010342084.1:0-10025 GCA_034781015.1 Tonicella lineata
GTTTGCAGCACAGACACACTGGTTTGCAGCACACACACACTGGTTTGCAGCACAGACACACTGGTTTGCAGCACAGACACACAGCTGAAAACAACTTTGGTTTGCTTACAAAGGGTGAGAAATAAAGGTGACCAATAACCTGGTATAAACTGATTGACTCACTTTACAACAACACAGACAATCATCATTAGAACCTGGCTACATAATTTATACGGACTAAATCTTAAGGGGTGCTTTTTTAAGTGCGGTTAAAGATGTTTGGAAATAACGAATCACATAAAATTATTAACAACTTTGATTATTCCTAGTGGCTAGTGTTTTTAGACTGGATAGCCAAACATCAAGAAGAAATCCATGTTCCAATGGCCCGGGAGAACCAAAAGGAGGTTGCTCCGACTCATAACGATATCAAGTAAAAGCTCCCCTTCACAAGCTCATCCTGCTTCACAACAGTATCAAGTAATAGCCCCGACGAACGAGCTCATCCTGCTTGTGAGTTGGAGCTAAATAATAACGCTTGCTACTCATTCTGCATGATATATAAACACGTATAAGCTATTAAGCTACACAAGATAAATGTTATTCATTGTGCTTTGAGACTGGTTCCACCAACATCAAGATACCGGTACATATATATTACAAAAAGGTTTCGGACAACGGATACTCCCATTGAAAAAAACAGCAGCAATCTAAATTAGAACCATGATACATGATGATAGAGCCTTACCGGTTCACGTTATCAAGTAATAGCTCCGACTCATGAGCGTGCCCCCATGCACGAGGTTGCTCGAACTCAAAACGGTAATCTAATACTAGCTCAGACTTACAAAGTTGCTCCGACTCATAACGGTATCAAGTAAAAGCTCCCCTTCACAAGCACATCCTGCTTCACAACAATATCAAGTAATAGCCCCGACGCACGAGCTTATCCCGCTTTAGTGCAAGAAAATCACTCTCTAGTAGTTTTCTTTTAACAATTCTGACATGTATCGGACCAGAGAGTACTACGTAGTGAAAAACTAGACCTAAACTTGTGCCTGAAACAACTTGGTGGCCTTATGTCAGACAACAACAACATCAGGATTTTTTTTGTTGAATATTGGACACATTTTTGCGACTTGATAAGCGCTTGTGGTCTCAAGATGGATGGGATATATAGGCCTACTTCTGAATCAAGGGTAAGTGTTTATTTTGTTGGCAGTTGCATGACTTATTCAACATCTAGCGAAATGTCCGAACAGGTTTTGAGTTTTTTTAGGCACAAGTTTAGGTCTAGTTTTTCACTAGCTCTCTCTGGTCCGATACATGTCAGATGTTAAAAAACGACTGGAGAGTGCTTTTCTTACACTAAGGTATGTGCAGTCTTTAAGGCCGTATAATCTGTATTTACTATTTTGCCAATTTTTCGCCTTAAACTGCGTTAATGAAATAACTTACCTCGGAGAGTATTTTTAGATTTCTAGATGACAATTGAATAAGAATATTTTCATGAAAATGTGGTTTAGAAATATACACATGTACCACATAAAATGAACTACGTCGTGAATGTGACAATGTGAGTGCCGGATTAGGGCCGTTTAACCAAGCTATTTTTATTCCTCATTCAACCGCAATCTAGAAATACTCTCTGCATTAAGCTATTTCATAAATGTAGTTTTAGGCGATTTGACTCATATTTAGTAAAGACAAGTCATTGGGAAAAATACAGGGGAGTTTAATGTGTCCATTCCTTGTCCACCATACTTTTGACCCATTTTACACTTAGACTGCTGCAGTTTTTTTTATTTGCCCCTCATCGCTATATTGAATTCTTGTGAATTCTCGTTCTCTTATTTTGTCGGCTTAAAGGCTGGTGGGTAATTCCAGCTCGTCACGATAGTGTCACGGATTGATTTTGTCTGAGAGGATCGGAGCAATGTGTTCATTTCCTTTAGCAATGTCTCTATAATTCCTTTGACTTTGTGTTATGTGAATGGAGATCGCGTCTTATCCATGTTATATCCTTACATGGTTTCACTCAGAAGCTTTTCCATAACCGTATGTCCAATATGACCAATCCAATATCACTAAAGGAGACTTCTTGTAAAAGAGCAGTTTATATAGGAAAGAGCGGATGGTTGGTGCCCTCAGAGCTAAGGAGTATTTGATTAAAACCTTCGCCGATATAGAACCGACTTTGTCATAAAGAAGCCCTATTTTATGAGTAGTATATAATGCGCAGAAACCCGCGCATGCCTTATTATGTATATAAGTCTCTACGCAACGTCATAGTAAACTATAAATACTTTATTAAGCCCGCCGCCCGTTATGACACATGCGGCCCGTTTTAGAATAGAATAGAATAGAATGGTTTATTTCAGACAAATTATGTCCATATTCAGTGGTTTACAGGTTTACAGAAGTTTTGCATCCGCCGCCCGTTATGTCGCCCGCCGCCATCTGCATGAAATCTTGAGCGGTTTGATGAATTATGACGTGCCGTAACAATGGAATTCTATTATGGCGTGACATCAATTTGTTTGTGACGCAACGTCATAGTAAACTATAAATACTTTAACAAACTATAATTTACCACAGTTTACCACAGGGTACATTCAACGTAATCAAGTATAACACAATGTGTCTCAATGTAGTTTATGTAACCCTGGGGTTAAAAGTGTATGTGTACTGAAATCTCTATGCATCTGAAATCTCTTTACACAATGACGCCCATAACGCCTGCATTGACGACCGTAACGCTGGAAACGCCCGTAACACCCACAGTGGCGCGTTCAATGCCCGTAACAACGCACGTAATGCCCGTAACGACCGCACGTGTGCGGTAGTGGCGGAAGGCGCAGCGGGCATTGTGGGCGTCGTTACGGGCATTACGTGCGTTGTTACGGGCATTGCACGCGTCACTGTCGTGTGTTTCGATGCAGAAATGAGAGTTGATCAGTGGGATTGCTTAGAAGTGGTTCTGAATTGAATCTTAACTGAGTTTTAGAAATTAGATTTTTGAGAACCAAGGCGGTCCTAGTTCTGAATCTCATTCTCTAGTATGCATTATCATCTGTAATTGCCGAGACGTTGCCAATGTTAATCAGTGCAACAGGTCTGAAATATCTATGTTCAAGCATATCTAAAGTAAATTGGTTTGGATTTGGTGATTTATCCATAATAAGGGATAGGCCAGGTCCAGGAATGGAATTCAACGTGTACAATATGAAACGAAGGGCGGCAAATAAACCTTAATATATGTCGCATATCCCCCCTGTCTGGAAATCGATCGTTCAATGTTCACATACCGTAAACTAAATCGGAATATTTGGGATAACGCCAAAATACTGGAGAATAGAAATATGTCAAAAACATACAAATAATTATTTACCAGTATAGTTTAAGTTTGAACAGAACATTAAACTTACCTAAAGCTGTCCAATCTGTCTGACACATCTGTGTAATGTAAGCTGTTCAAGAAAGTACATGTTTGTGTTAGTCAATAACAAACTATTGATACAACGATTACAATAAACCAAGCAATGAAAATCCCAGACCAGCAAATACATTTTGTCCACATACTTAACATGGGGAGATATGTGTTATGAACAAATTCATGGTTTACCTATGGGTTCCCCGCTTTCGCCGATTATCACAGAAATATACATGACTCAACTCGAATAGACTGCTCTCAGAACTTTCCCAACCAAACCAATAGCCTGGCTCCGTAAAGTAGATGACGTATTTGCCATTATCAATCAACAAGACAAACCAGGTGAACTATTAAAACACATAAACTCTGCCCATCCCCGCATGCAATTCACCATCGTGTATGAAGTCAAGAATCAGCTACCCTTCCTAGTCGCATTGTATCTAATACTTCAGATTGTATGAAAACAACAGTTTACAGAAAGCCAACTCACACCAATCATTATATCAACTTCCACTCCGCCTTTCCTATGCGAGTGAAAACAGGGATTATAAATACGCTAACCAGGCGATCTGTGGACATATGTTCCCCATAAAACCTTACTAATGAAATCAACCACTTTAAAACAGTGTTTACAAAGCTCAACTCATACCCAGAAAATCTAGTAAACAGAATCATTGATAAAACCATGAAAAACCGAAAAAAACTAAAATTAATAACAATCAATAATATCCAATTACTGTGACATTGCCCTACATCGGAAACATCACACATCAAATTCAACGACTACTAATGGAGAAAGCCAATATTAAATCTGTTTTAGTAAGTGGAAGGGCACTCCGAGATGAATTGAATGCCAACGGAAGACTCCCACAAACTAAACCCACTCAACCAAAAGGCACAGTCTACCAGGTCAATTGTTCGTGTGACAGTATTTACATAGGAGAAACTGGTAGATCACTTAACATCAGAATTAAAGAACATGTGGCCTCAACCAATAAAAATGATGGAAAATCTGCTATATGTGAGCATCTGTCCAAATACCCTAACCATATTATCGGATGGGAAAAAATAAAAGTGCTTACTAGGAACATCAATGATCTACAAAAAAGGAAATTACAAGAAGCTATCCACATGAGGCGCTTTAAACCTATGTTGAATAGAGACCAGGGCTTCTACATTCACCCAGCATATGGTAGCCTAATATCCCCACCCCCTATAGCACACAAGTCACCTTGTAAACACGTGATACAACAGAGCCAACAAATGTGACGCCAATCGGTCTGTTTATTTCAAATTCATCTTCAATATTGAATTGACTTTAAGCCCTTTTATTTTGTCATTTTATTTAGGAAAGTCTCATTTTTCGATACTATCATATATAAATTTTACCGAGAGCCTAACGTTGCTGTGCGGGTGATAATTAAAACATTTGTAGCTGTGTTTGAGAAACAGTTTATTCCTTTTTTGTTGCGCATTCGATAATGCTTATCACATACTTTCTTCACATATAATTTTATGAATACTAATTTTGATCATGGACGTAAATAGTAAAACTAATAATAATAGACACTTTATCCCACCTTGACATAAATTGACAACGTATCTTCAAAACGTGACGTCATTATGTTATCATAGCGTCATAACTCGAAAGTCTTTATAACACTTTGCGTCCCAAAGCGACCGTTATAATGTTGAGTCTGTCACCACGTAACCTATACAGTATTAATGTATTCAGCAATTTACCATAGGCTCGTTTAAATGTTATTTAAAAAGTTCGTACATGAAATACAAATGTACATCTATAAACTCACACAACACTCAACACAAACATTTTTGTTTGGCTATAATTTTATAAAACGATAAAGGATAAATTCAGTTCTTTTTTACACTATCTATCAATTGCATGGTTAACACTAAACCAACAAAGCAACGTCTACAGCTGTGCTTCATTTCTGTGCTTTAAGAAAGTGTATTCAAAGGCATCTTTATTTCTTTTAAAATATTGATTGATTATTCTTAATTATACATATATATATATTTTTTTTTTGAAAAACGGCTGTACATAAAAACATTAATCCAACGTTATTAGCTACAGGATGCGACATTGGCTCCTCTTGGACATAATAAGACTATAATATGAGGTCATTGAGTGCACGCATGGCCCGATTTGCCCTCATCTTACTACTTGCATTGATTTATTGGGTAATATGGTAATATAGTTGCATGAAGTTAAATACAAAACATACAAAAGAATAATGCTTACTTAGTTTTCAAACAAGTTTCCTTGTGCATCTTAATGGGGTTTTTTTTCACTTCATAATTAAGATCTTTATCAAGAATCAAGAAATGAAAACTTCAGATGACACCCTATCCCGTCACGCAGTCCACCACACAGGAAATGACTTTTTCCACAGTCTGTATGTATCCTGGAGTCATGGAGTCATGGAGATCCTGAAGTACTGTCCATAGCCATGTACACTATGGTATATGACTTAAATGGAAAAATAAGTAGCGCCGTTTTCAAACATTGGCCAAGTTAAAGACAAAAAAAATGTTTTCGACATGTAGGTTTACCTGATATCTCTCCGGGCCTAAGTTTTTGGGCATGTAAAAAGCTTCAACCGTGTAATAAATAAATGTAATTGTGTTCTACGTTGAATACAGTAATCTGATTGGCTGATAGAGACGGAATTTTCACGTTCTATGGAATTTAAAAAAATGTTAAGCCGCGCCCATTTACACGGGCTACTTTCAGCAAAGAAATAACCGCATGCCAAAACTGACTCTCACTAAGCTGACATTTTGATCAGAAATACTATAACTATTCCAGTAATATTCCGATTTATGATGATTTACTTCAATTTTTCTTTTTCACGTTCATCAGATTATGATCCCCTGCGTAAACTCATGCAGTGTGTATCTCGGTTTATACGTCTATATTCGGATGAACGTGACAAAAATTGCAGTCAATCCTTAAATATATAGTTTACATCAGAACGCTTCGTGTAGCAATTTAAATAATGATCCCTCAATGACATTTTGTCTCTAATTTTTATATTTGGCACTAGACCGTTTGTATTACGAGTATAAATATCCACAGTTTAAATCAGCAGCGCTGTATGTACACCGATATATCATAGGTGGTATATAGAAACATATAATTCATTGGTCTTATTCATAGGTACATGTATCAACGGATACTACAATAAGAAAAGTCGCTATTTGGTAGAATATTAACTTTCAAAATTATTGGAAAACAGTTCAAAAGTTAATATATTTTTCGCGATAAAAAAATATCAATTTATTTTGGATAAACATGATTGAAATATGAGTGAATATATGTGAGTGGGAATCAATGAAGTAAACATAATAGGCAAGAAATAATTTCTTGGTTCAAATTGTCCGTTGTCTGAAAACGGCATTTCTCGCCTTTCGCATTGACTACATTGGCAATATAGGATTGTGTGAAAGCGTGCTCTTAATAAGCATCTGGGAAAAAATATTTTTCGAAAATCTTCGGATTAAAGACAGTTTAAAACATGTTATAATCATGACACCAAATTGCTTTATAAGCCAGCAGCCAGCTATATATAGGACACATGCTATTTAAACATGTTGAAAAACCGTCCTGGTTGGTGGTATAATGTGATTTCTTACACTCCCATACTGAGAATTTAACACATACATGTACTTGTACGCCATGGAACTGTAGGCTTTATTGTAGCTTAATACATGTCGCATAGTTACGCTAACAAAAATCAATCGTTCTATGTTCACATACTTCCCGCACCTGTTGGTGTATCATTAGGTCTACTTTTATCTGACAAAAAAACCTGTCAGCCAAAATTTGTTTTAAGGGGTTGAAAAAGATTTAATTTTTTTTTAATTCTTTCTCCTTGAATGAACAATGTTGCTTATATGTTAAATTCCTTTTTATGATGTGAACTATCTGTGAACTAAAGTCATGAAAACACAATTATGAATATTCTGTTACTTTTCAAAAATAGTGGAATCTTCCAAATCAACACAACAAAACCGTTCAGGGTACACTGGGACACTTTTGGTGGGGTGCAGTGGGTAGGCCTACAAGCATGTTTTGGGGGTTCAATTTTTTCCCCACAAAATCAAGTCAAATTTATCGATTACATTTATTATTACATGCAGAATA
The DNA here is from genome assembly GCA_034781015.1 of Tonicella lineata. NCBI lineage: Eukaryota > Metazoa > Mollusca > Polyplacophora > Chitonida > Mopaliidae > Tonicella > Tonicella lineata. The sequence continues at coordinate 7,581 of JAVFBY010342084.1, forward strand.
GTAGCTGGCTTGGAAAATACTTATTTATTTGAAATATTCACACACACATTTTGGTACAGGAAACTTGCTATGGCTTCCTGGCTGCTTTGCTATTTATGGCCACTTTAAATGCCTTGTATATCCTATTGTGGGTTTCGCCCTATCGGTAACTGGCAATGCGACAGAATGTCCATGGTATGTGATATTTGTTGTGTTTTTTTGCTTACAAAAGTTTGACACTAACAGCATATGTCCTAGTGCACCCCATTAGCAGTCCCAGTGCACCCCGTACATGGGGTACACTGAGACAATTATTCATTTTCAGAAAAGTACATATTGCAAGAAACTTACCAAGCTACCGGAAAAGTATAAAAGTGATATTTAAAGGTTAGGTGCTCAACTATTTTAAAATAGATTGTGCATAGTAATGTTTGAACATCATTCCAAGAATATCCATCAAGACGTTAAGCCTGAATAACATCTCCAAACGGATGAGGGTGTGTAAAGTACTGTATAATATATATAAGGCTGTATAGAGTATATGTATATGGATAAGCCTTGGGATTCATACTAGTTCCTGTGCAAAAAACAGGCCTTGTAAAACGAAGGCTAATTTGGTGGAAGAACTGTGTGTCAATAAGTTTACTAAAAAAACAAAAAGCAGAAAGTTAAAGCAAACCTTCTAGTGTTTTTAATAAAAGTACTTTCAGCTATTACATTCATTTATAATAGTTGAGAGATCAGGTGAACATTTTTTTATAAACAGTCGAAACAATTAGATGACAATAATATACATTGAATAGAGACAAGATCCTACTCTTTACTAATCTGCCACCGCCATTTTAATTCACAACCACGGTAGAAGAGCATACATGTACTACACTTATACAATATATACACCGGACATACATACACTGATAGCAGCCTGCCACCTATGTAGTTAGTATTATAGTACAACGTCACTATTGTAATAACTATAGCACACCTTTTATATCCTCGAAATAAATACTATTCAGAGTTAATGTATTTCTGTCTTATTTAGAATTTGTGTGACCTATTTCTTTCCCATTCTGAGAATTGAATTGATTATATATACTCAGAATTACAGTAAAGTAAAACCTTAAAGCGTACTAGGCTTGCATGGTTGCAGCTACCGGTACATGTATAGTAACAAATACACATTTTTTGTATATAACCAGAATATAAAATAGGGATAAACAATAAGATATATATACAATGTTTGGAGGGAAAGCCTAGTGCACAATTTATCAATCAGTTTTGTTGATATCGTAACGAATAATATTACAATTAAGCTTAAACAGGAGGGATATGTATCAACATATATTTGACACTGTAGATACAAGCATGCTTCGTTCTAAGCTTAAGCTGTTAGGTGTGACGGGATAGGAGTTTGAGTGGTTCGAGTCATATTTGTTTTACATGCCACAACGTACTTTTATGGTTTTAATTATTATCTACAGTCTGTTGACTTCGGTATGCATCAGGGCTGGATTTTAGGCCCTGTTTTATTCACGTTATATGTTAACTCATTTATGCTGTGACAAAAATTTTATAAATAATCGTTTATCCATATTTATATGTACACATATTTGCTCTTACAACATTTATAATTATGTGAGGGTTTTTACTAGCACAATCTTTATGTACTCCATGTTGGGGTGGACTTATATCGATGATATGCCATTTGATTAACTTCTTTTACTGATTGTATATATGTTTTAATGTATAAGTATGTATTTGTGAAGTATGTATCCGTGTATGTAACAGCGCCCTTTGGGCGACCAGCTTACTATACTGAACAGGCGTCGCTGGATAAATATTGTCCAACAAAATACAAACAAAAACAGTTATAAATAATATTGTTGGTAATATGCATGCATTCAGAAATTAATCACTTCTTTTTATATACGACGATCCTTCGTGCAGCTGTGGCAATTTTTTTTTAAATAATTTGCCTTGCAATAATGCTTATTTTCGTGTTCATTCTTTTCAGTTTGCGAAGTGGTTATCAGACGAGACAAAAAGCAATCTGGATGACAGTTCTATGCCAATGACTGTATTTATACCAACAAATAAAGCCGCTAGAAAATACTTGAAAGAACACCCAATACATGCAGACAACATTAATTGGCTTCGTAGCATTGCTGAACATTGTGTTGGTAAGTTTGATTAGTCTATAAGACGATTTTTTAAGTTAAACCGCAACCCGCGGTTTATTATTCGAAGTGATTAGTAACTATGTGTACCGATGTGAGAATAATTTGAATACCTCACTTACTATTGGAAGTTAAAGATCGTCAAATTACACACACACATACGATTGGTAGAACAAATCATTAGTTTATTTTTAACGCTTACATTGCAAATTAAAGGGGCTATACCTCAGAATTTAGGCCAAGAATTGACTGAAACTAATTGAACTGGAATTTCCATATTTTTCTAGTA
>JAVFBY010342195.1:0-16698 GCA_034781015.1 Tonicella lineata
TAACAGAACTTGGAAAATGGTTTATTGCAATATAATGCTTATCATGTTGATACTGTCTGTCTTTCTTTCTCTTTCTTATGGTGCTGAACAAGGTTATACGTTTCTTTTGCCCGGTAGCTTATTTATAAATTTAGCCCTTTAAGCCAACTAAAAACCCACTTAGGAGACCCTTTAAAGTAGATTTTAGCATCGTAATTGCAGTTTTCGTTTTTGGTTTAGTCTGAAGTGATCTTTTTCATGCCAGCAATTACAATGGCCTAAACGAGGTAAACCAAACGGAAAAAATCAAATCAAATATCGGTAAAGAAAAGGGAGAGAGAAAATATAGTAAATTCTTCATAAATATGAAAGTAAAACACTTCAAATAACTTTAAACAACACAATAAACAGATGGAAACGGTTTGAGTTATAACGTTTTGCTTTGTAAGAGTACTTTGTATAGAGCTTTACTGTGTCAAAAATACCCTTCTATTAACACCCTGTAATGTCTCAAGCTTAAGTGGCTTTTAATGCGAGTTAGTCTGGTGAATACATCAGAACTAGTGTTATGTTGTCAGTACCTCGTTAGGAAGACGTTTTGACAAGCTATATCTTGAACTGCCATTTGGAATATCTCAGAGGGGGTTACCGAGCAAAGGAAAATAAACAGTTTAGTAGTAGGCAAAAACAGAAAACACGATCTGCGAGCTAGATACCTTGCAAGAGCCCAACAACTTCTGGTTTTCGCAGAATACCTATTAAGACTCGGCTAAAATAATGTTACTGCATTCTGCTCTAGGTAATGTATTTGAAGTGTACCTGAAGGCGAAGAGGAACTCGTGAAGCGCATTAGCGAGAGGAGCATAGACACGATACAGCGAAATGATTAAATAACGACAATGGATGACGAAACCCACACTCCGTATCGAAAAAACAAGACAGCACAGAACAAGGTCTCTCCAGGTCAGCCACAAGTTCAAAGGGGCTTTATAATTCACAGCTAGGTTGTCACAATAGATACAAACAAATACGTTGAAGTATTGCATCCATGATATATTATTTTATAAACCATTGGTGAGATGCAGTCAGATAGATACAAGTCATCTTCTCAATGCAAGGGTCCATCCGTATCAGATTAGTTTGATACCTCTTCACCCTTGCCATACAACAAGCCCTTTTTGTGATAGATTTTCAATGGATATAAGTAGGAGTGAGTTATCCAACCAGACAGCCGTTTATAAAACACTTCTGTTTTGTCATTTTACATCACTCACAGTTTTAATTTTTTAAGTCATGGGTCAGTAAATTGTGTACGCGTATATGGTTCACTTATTTTCACAACAAGAGAATCGTCGATGGTTTATTTAGTTTATCCTAGCTACTTATCATACCGTTTTGACTTCTTTGATGTCATCGCCAGTACAGCGTTTTGCATCACGTGACCTTTGTTTGTGGTTAAAAGACGCCTATGAAAGCTACATGTATCTTCTGATTGTCTGGGTACATGCTCGCCAATTCCAATACATAAGGACGAGAGAAACTCAGCTTTCCACTGTCAGTTATGGCAAGATATAGGAAAGGAAGTAAGGTCAACGTGGATCTTCTTCTTTTACACCTTGCCTTGGGAAGATGGATAAAAGTATGCAATAAGCAAATATATTCATCCAAATAAAATATGCAATTTTCACTTTAAATACCGTATTTAAAGGATTATTCAATAAATAGAAGGCATATACATTATGTGCTCTATTGTAGCTGGCCATTTTATTTCCTGTTTTGATACAAAGCCGTGAAACGTTAACTTTTTAACAAGGAGGCCCTAAACCTTTGCAGCATTACTAATCAAAACCCCAACAGCAAATGCTTCTTGTAAATATGTTATGTTTATTGATACTTAGCTCTACCAACTCTTGTGATAATAGTTTGTAACATTTGTTCGACCTGATAAGTTCAACAATGAGGGCTTTATGTTGTTCGAGAGCTACTTAAAACGTCAGAATTACATTGAGTTAAAACAGACATTTCTCGCAATGTGTTTTAATTAGGCTGTAATACGTAGCTTTGTAAAATTGCCAAAAGGCTATCCAATAAATGAATCAATCAAGGCGATCTCTTTGTACGCCTATATAAGATAAAAACATCACGTTTGTTTTTGTTATAAGCAGATAACTCTTTTACTTCGTAAACCAAAATAGTTGGGTTAAAATAGATAATGTAGAGATAAACAAGCGAAGGGCGACATGATGTTTTAACACTGGGAATAAGTTCAATGACATGGTCTGGATTTTGGGGAGGGGGCATTTAATTTTGAAATTCAGAAGTTTAACATTGATGGTATATACATCTTCGTGTATTTAAATAGTATTCGTAATAAATAAATATACTATTTTCTTACGTAAACCTTCTTTTCTCTTATTTTCTTTACATTTTTCTTGATGAGTAAGGCGCGAATTCGGACTGGTTTCTTCCAGCTATGCGCCACGGTTTCCTCAATTGTCAATCCTGCCACCTGCTATCTTTGGATGGGGCATCACTGAACACCTTTAAAATACAATATTAGTTAATTCAAAGCAGTGTTTTTATAAATCGAAATTTAATCCTCCACGCCTGAAATCTCGTGTATAACAAAAATGTGTACAGGTAAATATAAATATGGCTCAGGTGGAGACTTATTAAATATGTTTGAATACAATTGTGATTTGAGAAATATTGCTACAATATGTATATGACAAGTATGAAATAACAAATAATCTAGTCTGTAAAATACTTATATCTATGTAATATCTTAAGGTGAAATAAATTTTATTCAAAGACAAAAAAAATATATATATATTAGTTAATTCAAAGCAGTGTATTTATAAATCGGAATTAATTCCTCCACGCCTGAAATTTCGTAACTTAATAAAAGAAACATCAGACCCTATTTCAATTGAAAAATTAATAGCGACCATAAATGATTCTATCGAAAAATTTGATGGAAAATATAATACTTTCCATGTATATTTAGAAAATCATATTACACGAACATTATAATATGTCAGTAAACACAGGCGATGCATGTTTGGGAGTGGGACATCCTGATTTGTCGGCTCGAGGCCAGTGTTGTTCCACATGCGTGAAACGCAAGTTGAGCAGGATCGCTCGAGACCTGACCGGTCATACTGTTCCTTTCGCAGGCATGCAACACTTGGTTTGTTATATTGAATGTAATTGTTTAAGTGTTTGCATGTATTATATATTGGCTATAATGTCATATAATACAGCCATGGACTTTTTACAAGGTGATTATGCTGTGATATTGACCCAAAGAAAAAAATAGTTACTGTTATCAATGTATATGTTCAGTATGTGTATGTATTGTAAACCCAGTGAAGACATAAAAACTAAAAAATAAATGATATTGAATAATTAAAGCTATGGTTAATACATTGAAGGACCCTGCCTCAAAACCAGGCAATGTAGTACTGTAGAGGCAATTGTAAAATCGTAGCCACTAAACCTAAAAAAAAATAATAAAAAAAAATCTTATGATAAAACGTTAACCTTTCTCAGAACTACTAATGATACAGAATCTTATAGTGGCGCGCGCATACAAACAGTTCTACTCATCGGGGAGTTGTTATCGCAGGTCTGTATGTGTCCCTAGATGATCTTTACTCAAGGGTGGAGTTTTGAGAAATAACTGTACGTAAACAAACTATACAAAGACCTTTGGCAGATCGTGTGTGCTGTAGACCAGTTTAAACTTCTGTTCAACAGATGTGAAGTCGTAAGTTATTTAGGGGACTGAACGTGAAAAGCAATGTATGAGATCCATAACTAATTTATGGTTACGATTTCATACCCCTGTTTTCAATTCTTTTCCTCCTTTCGTTGACCTTATCTCTACTATATTTTTGTTTTCTCACATTGTGTTATATTGACAAAACTCTCCAATAGACGTTTATAAAAATACCAAGAGTTTCAATTTATTCCTGACTCAAAAGTGACTCGCAAGCATTATCGGAAAGTAATTGTTTTGGCTGAGAAAAATAGTTCTAGTGACAATTTGTATGCTTCATTCCAGTACAGCAGTAATGACTTTTCTTCTCCTTATAGACTGAATCCGGGTTAACATTGTTTATAGCTCAACATTTAGTTAAATCATAAGATAAGCAGTAATGGCGATGAAATAGTGAGCTTCAGACGTAATATGAGACTTGACGAAAAAAAAAACATAGAAATAAATAGGATTGCCTACACTTTACTCCCAGAGTATGTCGCATTAAACTGTGTGTAACAAATTGCTTTTGAAATGCTTAAAAACTTGGAAATTTGAAAATCAATATTGATGGATCGATTTGTTTATTCATTAATTGATTGATTGTATGTACTGTAGAAAGCAACGAAATGTGTGTCTATGTGTGTTACAAACTGACTAGTCTTCTCCAGCCGACTATCAGCTTATTTTTATTTTTAACAGTGCATAGGATATATTTTTTAAAAAATGTTAACGTATATGAAACACTATTTTCGCAGTTGGATGTTGAGTCGCCTAACAATTCTTTATTGAATACTTACACCCAGGACTAATTTTTTTTAAATAATAATATTTCACGCATTTCACAAAGATCATAAGAGAAAATATCTGATAGTGGCGACGAAACGGTGTTATGAGATGTGCCACAAGTTATAAGTGCAAAAAAACAGGTTTTCTCATGGTTGTTGTGAGATAATATATCTGTTTTTAACATTAGCAGCACATTTCTAGCCGGTTTTTTTTTTGGTCAGTTTCGAAGCATATCTGTGTTGGCTGTTACTGTTACACGATGGAGATGAAAGCTTTACTCGCTTAACCCGAATTCTCTTCTTAAACATACTCATTTAGCAGTTTTATATGACACAAAATGAAGGTAACATCTGTGAATTATTAGCGTGGATTATTTTTTCTGCTATATTGCAAATTACGGTACGTCAGAGAAAAAAAAGAGTTAAATAGACCTCCAGAAGAATTTCGCCTTGCCTTGACCCATGCAAGAATTTTGCGTAACAGCGTTACATTGATTAAAATAAAAAAATTAACTACATGATGTCTACATCAATGAAAAAGAAAACAATTTCATTGGACATTTAACAAGACAGAAAAATTATCTAAAATGTAAATCATTTTGATAATATCAAATGCATAGCGAAGAAACGAATGTTTACAAACTCCCGCCGTTTTTCGTTTGTAACTGCTTCTAGTTTCCTAACCCAGGCTTCACAGAGCTGTGAATGTAATGAGAACTCGAGCATAAGTATGCTGTATGCCACAGTGCCACGGCCTATTAGCCTTGGATTGAACTAGAAATAAGTATCCTGCTGCTAGTAAGAAAAACATTTATACATCAGTGCAGCGGGCAGTCTTAAAGAATGCGATCAACGCTCTGTGGCTGTTTCATCGGTGTTATGCAGGAAATGCAAGATGTAAAAGAACTTTATACTTCGCGCTAAAACTGCTCAGCTATGCATGTAGTTGTTAAGCACTTATTTTTGAACGCCAGAAGTGCAGATGGGACTTAGATCAGTTATGAGGTAACCATTCTAATCAACACGTTTACTCTACAATATATATTTACAGACTTAGTGTTAAACAGGCTATACACACTTTCCTCTCTGCTTCGTCCAGTGTTTGTTGCAGGTTCTGGGAGTTCTTTTAATCAGCCACGATTGTAGAAATACGAAATGCAAAGCAGATATGTTTATATAGATTTTTTTGATTTTCCGTTTTTAATTGTGAAAATGTGACGAAACAAGTTAAGCCGAAAGATTTCCATAAAAATCTATGGGATTCGAGTTTTATCTTTTTATAGTGAACCAAATGAAAAGGGATGTGTTTAAGTTATATGCACCAATGACAGAACAGTTCATCGACCAAATTACTGGAAAACTTTCACAAAAAATTGAATGAATACAAAGCTTTGAGAATGGAAGGAATTTATGTTTCGTTCGTTCAGTATTTATTTGTTGTTGTTGTGCATATCGTGAATGTGAGAGGACAGTACTATTGGCCCTCTTCACAAAGAACGTTTGGGGAAAGTAGACCAGGTTTCTTACCAGAAAAATGCCCTCTATCGTGCAGGTGTTCTAAAATACGATCTGGACACGAATTGTTGGCACGGTGGCAGGAACTCAAGTCGTCATCAGATGTACATATTCTTGAGAATGCCATCGAGCAAGGTCATCGGTTCAGGAGGGATTTTAGTTCCGGGTCCAAGACAGGTCTCTCTGGCAGAGATATGATGTGTATGGGCCTCAGAGAAATGCCTTCCACAATACCATCAGGTTTGTATAAAATACGTCCCACTTCCGGTAAACATTTTTTTGTGTAGGGTTTCTGTATTCAAGAAAAGTATTTATTTTAAAGGCGGTGTTGAATTATTCATGAAAAACAATACCATCATAATCTACATTTAAATAAAGTTGTAAAATACGGTCACGAAATGCTTACACAAAATGGTCAACATCTTAACACAGCAAGCGTTTATAAAGGGTGTCTTTATAAACGCGTTCCTTTAGATGAGAAATTACTCTCCACTTGATATTTTCTTATATTTTATTGTTTACATGGTGATTGTATAAATTCGTTGACAAAATATGTTTTCCTATTCCATGCCTGGATTATTTACCTAAGTGAAGGTAATATCTATTGATAATTGCCATCGCCCCGAACAATGCGATTTGATTATTATATACTTTTCTACAGTATACTTTCTTCAGTATATTTTCCTCTTTCTCAGGTTGAACATATAACTAATCAGACAACTTTGACGAATTTAATCCATAATATTTTAACTAAAGTGGCACTTGTTGGCTGCTATTAAAACAGCATAGCTAATGTTCTGTGCCATACTTTATACATTTGACGCCGTTGATTTCAAACCAGCCCGTTTAAAATGAGCATATATATCTGGAAGCATTTTCTTATTTAAAGAGTTAACACAAACTGAAAACCTCTATTATTTTCCATTAAACATACCTTAAGGTTACAGTAACTTGAAACGACTTTTATTTAATGATATATATGAACTATTTTGGAGATGTTTCCAAGGAAGCTCAAACTTTACTTAAGTAAGTGTATTGGTATTATCATCCCGGGTTGAGTAATATTAAACTCATTGCAGTTCCAGACGAACTAATGAAAAAGTTGACATCCAACTAGCCCTTTTTCTGATATCAGAGTCTTACAGTGCAGATTTAGTCATTGATAAAACAGAATACGTTAGATCTATAGCTCACTGTAGACCATTACTTCCCTTGAATAATATCTACCGTAGATACAATCACTAAATAAAACTGAATCGACTCTGCTTGAACTGTCTAAGGTATCATACAACTTCAATATCTACTTAAAAGGTAAGATCTGAACTTGATGAACTAATAGAAACACTTGGCAACCAACGATTTTTTTCTCCGTTATATCAGAGTTAAGACTAAATTGTTGATAAAACAAACACCGGCAGAATAGCTGATAACAAAACTTAATGTATTTTCCCATAATGGAAGAAAGTCATTTCCTTGATACTACAAAAACATTCCTCAATAAATTGAACTCGCATTTTCATCTTGGTTACAGTGTAATATTAAATTCACGCCAGACTTGAACATACCAATGGAAAATCTTTTCAACCAATGAGCATTTTCCTGATATTTAGATGAGGGATCTAGCAGAAAACAAACTGTTGATTTAGTTGTGGATAGAAGAGACACCGGCATTATTATTATTTCACTCAATGTATCGTCAGTCAAATACCCTAATGGAAACTCTTGGCAACCAACAAGTGTTTCTTCATATCAATGTCAAACAGCAAAGGTTTATATGTTGATAAAAACAGACATTGGCAGATTTGCTATCTGCTGATAAAATTACGTCACAACATAAGGATCTGTACCGTAGATTCCAAACAATCAGTGATCGAAATGAATGTATTATCACACAACTTTCACAAAAGATTCAACTTTATGATGGCGCATAAATAACAATAAGTGTTTTTAAAAAATTTGAGGCTTCAAAATAACCTGAAACTTTTTAGAGTAAGGGCATGTTTTCAACTCGAATAATATGAGAGCGTGGACAGTACGAAAGCTCTGAATGTACCCATCGTGTTAAACAATCTGATAATATTTTCTTGATTTCTGGATTCTAAACAACCATACACTATTCCCTTTGTTTACTTCTGGATTCAAATCAAACATACACTATTTCCTTTAATAACTTCTGGATTCTACGCAATCATACTCTATTCATTCCCTTTATTTACTTGTGGATTATAATCAATCATGATACACTATTCCCTTTATTTACTTCTGATTCTAAGCAATCATATAATAGTCCCTTTATTTGGTCTTTGGTTATAAGAAATCATATAATATTCCCCTTGCTTCTTTCTGGAGTCTAAATGATAATATAATATTTCCTTAGTACATGTAAGTTTTGGATTCTATAGGCAATCATAAATTAATCCTTTATTTAATTATGGATTATAAGCAGATTTTAATGTAGTCTGAGTAATCACATAGTTATCACTTTATTTAATACATCTGGATCTTTAACAATTATACGTTAATCCCTTAATTTCATTCCGGATTCTAAGCAAGCATAGATTTTTCTCGGATCTTATAATCACCACTTTGTTTTGTTATTGATTCTAAGCACTGTTGATTACAGGGAATCCTACTACATGTGTATATTTCAATTAATTTGAATCTGAATCGTATTTCGTGGTAAGTCTGTTGTATAGACTTCGATATCTTTAGCAAATATCCATTTGATAAGATGTATTAACTTTATCATATCTTGAAGGCTCGCTTGCAAACAGTTTTTAAATCCTGACGAAAGACCAGTAAGTATTTACAGAAAGCCAGGGGTATGTTTGTAATCAACTGATAGGATACATTTACTTCACGTTATCTTGTAAACTTGCTACAAACTATAAAAGAAGTAGCCCGAATCAGTCGTAATTCCGACATGGTTAATATCTAACTCATTTGTTCTAGATCGATTAAATCCGCCTCTCCCTGTATATTTATCATACCATGTATTATATCATTAAGCGCATGTGTTTATCAGCATGGTTAGTTTATACGTAGAAGGTACATTGCTGAAATAGGATATAGACAAAAATCTGCCTCCCCTTAAGCATCTTAAAAAGTTATAGTTTTAGTATGAATTATTTAAGACATTTCAATGAGATTTGAACATACATACAGTGACCGCCTTGAATCCTTTCATGATTGCAATTTTTTGGCTTATTGCTTTTTCTACTTAACCGGTTTTGTCGTATCAAAGATAACTAAAATTGACAATAAATTCTATAGCCAACGTACTAACATGGCAGCAAATGTTCTCAGTAAGTGCAAAACCACAGCCTGTAAATGATTAAAGGAATATTTTCTTAGATAAGTGGGGTGCCTTCGTCGGCACTGGTTTTCTCCGGCTATGCGTTTGTTTTTCTTTAATAACCAACACAGACGTCGCCGTCATGTTAATAAAATAGCCTTTAGTGAGACACAAAACACCAATTAAACCGACGGCAGAAATACAACCCATTGCACGAAGCAAAACTCTTATAGACAAACAATTATGTTATCAAGTGTTATGTTGTAATGTTATATTAACCTTTTCCAGATCACTATACTACTATAGTACTATTGGATCAACACTGTTATAGCGGCGCTAACAAACTGTACTACTCCTCGGGGAGTTGTTATCGTGGATCTCTAGATGTTCCTATTTGATCTTTACTTTGGGGTGGAGTTTTAAAAAAATAACTGTACATAAACAAACTATACAGAGAACTTTGACAGATCATGTGTGCTGTAGACCAGTTCAAGCTTCTGTTCAAGAGATGAGATTTCGCAATTTGTATAGGAGAATTAGGTTTAAAAAATCCTAGATCCATAACAAATTCATAGTTACTATCTCAATCCCCTGTTTTCTATTCTTTTAGTCTTTTCGATGCTCATCTCTACTATTTTTTGCATTCTGACATTTTTTATATTGACAAAAGTCTCGCTAAGGCATTTATAAATACCAGCACTACATTCAAAATTAATGGAATCCCTTATTCCTGATACAAAAGTGGCACGCAAACATTATCGAAAAGTAACAGCTTTTGTTGAGAAAAATAGGAGAGTCTTAATACAAGGTGTTTATATAGAAAGAATTAAAGTAATGACAAACTTTTATATTGATTTTAAATGAGTTCAAATTTTTATTTAACGGAGAATCCCTTGTTTTTACAAAAGTACAAGGAACTGTCTGATTGGTATAAAGGTTCTGCTGACAAGCAGTTCAATCATATGGCTTATAAAATGAACTACGGCTGCGTGGAGACTGCTATAGCACCATTTACGTGTCTTATTCGGGAGTTTATATGTTTTTCTACCTTTTACTGAATTGAATCAAATCGGTGATGCGACATTTTTTGGCGTATTATTTTAAATCAGTTAGATGTAAAATTTATACGAGTCATTCCCCTGTCCACTTTTCATGGAAAGAGTATTACTACATAAACAAAGATGACTGGTCAATACATTAGTGCAGATATTCTTTTCCGTCTTAAAAATGTACGAGTCAATATTTAAAAGCATGATGTTAGTGTTGAAGGAAAAACTTCCAACTCTCGAACGTCTTTGGTAAATATTCAAAATACTAATCCTTTAAGAGTTACACAGGCGGACTTTAAATCCTCTATAATCACCTATAATAGTTCTGGCGACAATTGTATGGTTCATTCTAGTACTGTACACTGACATCCCTTATACCTAAAACAATACTGAACCAGGGTTTATATTGTTTTAACACACTGACATCCCTTATACCTAAAACAATACTGAACCAGGGTTTATATTGTTTTAACTCCAAATTTAGTGTAATCGTTAGATAAACAGCCATGGCGACGGAGAGTGATCATCGGGACGTAATATGAGACTTGACGAATAAAAAATAATACAGAAAAAATAGATTTGCTCTTGGTTTGGTGTTATGTACATATACTTGCTATGTACATGTATGTCGCATTCTTAACATATTTCTAGACAGTTTTTTATTAGTTTGGTTTTATATTATATTGCTGTGTTGTATGTTGCTACTAAATACTCAGGGGAAAACAAAAAAGCTTGTTTTTCATTTTTTTTTATGGTAGCGCTCACTGGGTCACTATCGTCAAAGGGAATATCGTTAGGGGAGACAGATAAAACTAAAGACGGAACTGGTAATTAGCTCTAGTATATAATAAGTTGAGTGTAACAAATTCCTTTGGAAATATTATATATTTTGTGTCCCATAGTTTGTTATATAAATATATTATATTTGTGTTTCCAATATAGTGAAACAAACTTACCTGCCTTTAAACGAGTCGGCAGAACAAAACCCCCTTCTCTATATAAACATTCATTTACTCACAGTTTTGTGCTTTGAATAAACTGTAGACTGTCGGATTAATTTCGGTTTTAATAGTTGTATGGTGATATTTGTTTTTAAATGTAAACGAATTTGATTGGAACATTATTCTCGTCGTTTGAGGTAGTCGCCAAACAATTATTTTATGAATACTTACATGCAGGACTGTTAAAAAATTATAATATACTCTGTCAAAAAAGAAACGCATAGGTGAAATGTCACAAGAAAGTGTTGATTTTGTACTCAATGCTTCTGGAATGGGACAACATGGCCAAATACACTGAGAAAAAAAAACACATGTTGTGGCGAGTTTCTGTAGAATTTCGTGTTAAGCGACATGAAATATTTAGATTTCGACGAAAGCAAATGAAACTTGGATAAAATACTGGGATGGGGATGGGTATTTAAAGCTGAAATTCTGGCAATGATGTGCCTTCCCCATTTCACTGTACACGAGTTACAACATGCCGAGACTTAACCTTGCGAATCGAAACATTGCGATTGGCCGCCACTAGTCGCACGGCACATGAACGTCAGACAGAGCACTATTTGACGTCTTTGGAAAAGGGTTAGCCTTTCCAATCTGCAGAAGACCGGCCTCGAAGTGGTAGACCTCGCATAACAACTGCAACACAAGATCTCTACATCCGGGTCCATCCCTTCCGTCACCGAACTACCACAGCAACAAACACAGCTGGGCAAGTACCTGGTTTGAGAAGGGTATCTGCACAAACAATTCGGAACCGACTTCGAGAAACTGGTTTACGGGCTAGGAGACCATACGTTGACCCCGTTCTGCAACGCCAACATCAACATTTACGCGTTCGCTAGCGCACATGACATGATGGACCACAACGCGTATACAGGCGCCGCAAGATAGGTTTTGCTAACAACGGTGTCGTCCAAGTTGACATATTCTGTTGAGACAGTGTCATGCTGTGGGGAGCCATCTCCTACACAGGCAGAAGTGAACTGGTGCTTGTACAAGGCAACCTGACAGCTGTACACTATCGGGATGAGATTCTGCGCCCTCGCATGCTCCCCATTATGGATCGACAGAGAGAACTCCTTCAGCAGGCCGCATACGGCACGTTTAACAGTGGAATAAATAGAGGATGAGAACAGCATTGTGTTGCCATGACCATCAACATGGCCAGATCTCAACCCTATTGAGCATATTTGGGACGAACTGGACAGACGTTTACGCCAGCGTAACCCAGCGCCCCGGACGCTTCCGCTACTGTCACATGCACTGTGTGAAGAATGGGTTAGGATTCCACGTGCCGGGATTCAAAGACCCATTTAATCTATGCCAAGGAGGTGTCGCGCAGTGATTGCAGCTCACGGTGGCCACACAAGGTACTGACTTCAGCGCCCTCGTGCGGCGCTTTTCGGTGACGAATACGCCTCCGCTGCCGTTGGTCCAAAGCGAGAACAATACCACATACTTGTAACAACTTTAACTGTCCTGTCCACCCAAAATAACTGTTTTATCCAGCTTTGTATTAAAGAGATAATTCTATTAATATTTCGCCTATGCGTTTCTGTTTTGACAGAGTATATTTCGTGCATATTCACAAAGATCGTACTAAGAGATAATACATGATAGTGGCGACGGTGTTATGCTTTGACATAATATGAGATATGCAACAAGTTACAAGTGTAGAATAAATAGGTTTTCTCCTGGTGGTTGTGATATGTATCTGTTTTTAACATTTACAGCATACTCGCAAACATACTTGTGAGCTTCGAAGCATATTACCTGTGTTGTCAGTTAATGTTATCTGTGGAGATAAAAGCTTTACTTGTGTCGTAAATAAACCGAATCTGTTGTTTAACTTGCACAAAACTGATTATACCACAAATAAGCATGTAGGTAACATCTGGGAACTATTAGCTGGACATTTTGCAACATTGCAAATTACAATACATAAAAAGGCCTGGCCAAAGAATCTAGCCTTGTCGTAAACTGTAAAAAAAACGAACATTATTCACAAAACCAAAAATATCAACATGATGTCTACATCTATGAAAAAAATAACAACTATTAGTTGGGAAAAGTCTTAAGTCTAAAAAGCTTAATATTTTTTATAATATCCAAAAGTTATAAGGTACATATAAATATTGTTTAAAAGCGTACAAGAAAACTGTATATATATACAAGCTCCGATCAGCGTTCGTTTATAAATGGATGGCATGAAGTGGGAAAAAAGAGGAATTATAGATAAACATTATAAGTCTGCACACAATATTATGATTACTTCTATCCTTCCTATTAAAGGATATAAGGAGCTGTGAATGTAATGAGAACTCGAGCCTAAGTATGCTGTATTCCACTAGCTGTGCCGCGGCCTATTAGCCCTGGATTGGACTAGAAATAAGTATCCTGGTGCTAGTAAGAAAAACATTTATACACCAGTACAGCGGGCAGCCTTTAAGTACATGTATGCGATCATCGCTCCGAGGCTGTTTCATCAGTGTTATGGGAGAAATGAAAGATGTAAAAGGACTTCGCGCTAAACTTTTTCAGCTAAGCAACCAGTTGTTAAGCAGTTGTTTTTGGACACTAGACGTTTAAATAGAATTTTGATATCAGTAATGAGATAACGAATATAGTCGACGTTTACTCTAAAATAGTTATTTACAGACTCTGTGTTAAACAGACACCTTTATCTCTAATTCTTACACTGTTTGCTGCTAGTTCTGGGAATTATTTGAATCAGCGACGATTATGAAAATACGAAATGCAAAGCAGATATGTTTCTTTAATAAATTGGAAATCCGTATTGATGGTGAAAATGTAACAAAACAAGTTCAGCGAGGTAATTTTCCATAAAAATAAATGGGATCAGATTTAATGTTTTTAATGTGAACCAAATAAAAATGCATGTGTTTAAGTTAAATGGACCAATTGACAGAATGTCCATCGACCAAATTACTGGAAACCTTTAAAAAAACAATGAATGAATTCAAAGCTCTAAGAATGGAAGGAATTTATGTTTTATTCACTCAGATTTTAGTTGTTGTTGTTCAAATCGTGGACGTGGGAGGACAGTGCTATTGGTCCTCTTCGCAAGGAATGTTTAGGGAAAGTAATCTGGGATTCCTACCAGGAAAATGTCCTCTGTCGTGCAGGTGTCCCAAATACGGCCTGGACATGAACTCAAGTCACCATCTGATGTTCATGTTCTTGAGAACGCCATCTAGCAAGGCCATCAGTTTAGGAGTGATTTTAGTTCCGGGTCCAATACGGCTCTCCGGCAGAGATATGATATGTATTGGCTTCAGAAAAATGCCTTCCACAATACCATCAGGTTTGTATCAAATACATCTCACTTACAATAAGCATTTTTCACTTTGAAAGCTTTCTGTATTTGAAGACAAGAAAGACAAGAGACAGAAGAGAAATTATTCATAAAAAACAATACCATAAGCTACATTTAAGCAAAATTATAAACCACGGCCAGGAGCTGTTTCGCAAAATATTCGATAACTTAACACATAGTGCATAAAAATATGGTTTGTTAACCACTGGCTTTCTTGAGACGAGAAATGTAAATCCCTGTCATTAGATCGGGAAACATGATTAAAAATTCCTTGCCAATTGAGAGATTTTTTTTAGGTTTATCCAAATTCCATGCAGGCGGAGAATCGGTGGGTCCGATTTCTGCACGAGTCTCAGTGTGAAGAAATTTCCGTTTTAAATAGTTGATCCCAAATTAAAGAAATGTATATGCGCGTGGTTGTCGACAGGTTCCAATGTTGAGGTTCAAAAGTGTATCTGGAACTTTATTTGTTGTGGCGTCATGTTCTGCGACCTGTCTTTGTTCTGTGTTGTAAGACGCAAAATCACCATCAAACACCTGAAAGTAATGTCAATATTCACTTTCGAAATGACACAAGATATTATTTTTTCTTCTATTCACTATAAATAAATATTCTATAGATCTTGAGAGAAAGACATTTAAATGTATCCTCCGGACATCCATCATAAAATCCAGACTACATCCGGGCTGGCAAGGCAAATCCCACATTATTGTCTGCACTGTAACATTATTTTAACCGTGTCTGAATATGCCTTCTGCGAAAACCAGAAAATGTTGGACCATTGCTTGGTATCTAGCTCTCAGATCGTATTTTATATACTGCTTATTATTTTCATTTGAGTGATATCTCCCCCTGAGATATTCCATAAGCCAGTTCAATATATATCTTGTCGAAACGTCTTCCTAAAGAGGTACCGACAAGATAACACTTAGTTCTGATGTGTTCACCAGATTAACTCGAATTAAAAGTTGCTTAAGTTTGAAACATTACAGGGTGTTTGGTGTGGTTTATTTTTGACACAGTTAAGCTCAATACAAGAAGGTACATTAATACTGTAGAACGTTTCAACTCAAACCGTTTCTAACTGTTCATTGTGCTGTCTAAAATGCTTTGAAGTGTTTTACTTTCTCATTTTGGGGCAGTTTATTATATTCTTTTCCTTCCTTTGTTTAGCTATTTTATTTTATATTTTCAGCATGTCGAACTTCGTTTTGGCAAATATAAGGTGTCACGAAAGAAATCATAGTCAAACTTTACCTGAATTTCAACACAAAGACTACAATTATGGCATAAAAAATCAACTTCAAATAATTCAAGAACAATTCATATAAATCTCCAGTTTTGTCTTTAAGCTGCTTTGAATACAATAGTTTTCACTGTACATGATATTTCTAATTTTATCTATTGCTTCTTTCCTAAAAGACAACCATAAATAAATACACAAGTTATCTAAACATTCTATCTTGTAAAATTGTCTTACTTATGATGTACTCACGACCTAGCTAATACTGTCCTGTTGTTTCACCAGACAAGGCGAAAATTAAAATTATGTTTGTTTCGGGTAACCCGACCGACCGTATCCGAAACCCGCCGACTCAAAAAAAAAAATTCAAGATTTAAAAAAAATATATATATATTTTTTTTAAAATCTTTAAAAAAAAATCTTTTTGCTTTTTCTTATATTGTGTTCTCTACAAAATCACTAATTGGTTGTCCCTAGCAGCAGGGAGTAGTTGTCAAAAGATTGACACTGTTAAATAACAAATTGAAACTTTCCACAGACGGTGACGGACCTAAAGCAGTGATCACGTCTAACCTACGTTGTTGTTGTTCTGCCATGCATATACTTCTTCATTGCTCATTGACCTGTGTCTTTGCTTCGATTTTTTCAGAAACTCGCAGAGTTAATACCATTTGTGGAGAATGCAAAGAAACATGGGGATATGATGAAAGTATTTGTGGTTTTGTCA
>JAVFBY010342196.1:0-10025 GCA_034781015.1 Tonicella lineata
TTTCAAACCCCTTGTACACCAGAGCCCTCTGTATCATTAACACACAGAGGCAGGCTATACATATTCACTTTAGTTGCATTGATATTCCAGATAGTCAGAGAAGGAGCTGCTGTACTAGTGGTTTTTATCCACAAGTCATTTCGCTGGATAGTACCAACCCAACCCATGGTGTCTGACATTTATACTGCATCATATACCGTACATTTGAATATTTCTTGCGTTTTGGAAATATGGATTGATGTGATTTTCTTTCAAAGAGCATTAAAGTGACTCGGTCAACAGAAATGAGCTATTTATGCGTAATTACAGAATCGTATGAGTTATACATATTGTTCTCAAGAAGCAAAGGTCAGAAATGTTTCACTAGTTCAAATATTATAACTACCACTGAGGAGTTTAACATAGTAAAGCATAGTGACAACTCCGAAGAAAGATAACGATTTCATTTTGATTCAACGTTTCGGGTTATTAATCAAACCATCATCAGGAGTCGAAGCGTTGAGTCAAAATGAATTCGTTATATTTCTTCGGAGTTGTTACTATGCTTTACTATGTTTCACTTGTTCTCCCACTGACTTTGTAGGCTATATAAGTGGAAGCTGAGATCTGAATCATTATAAAGAATGATGTTGAGGCGTAGATCAAATACTTTACAGGCGCACTGATAAATTCTCGCCCCACCCTGTTTACTTTGAATTCAAATTATTATTGGATTTCTCTGGTCTCGTATAAGCTAAGTAATTTTTATTTTATTTTATTTTAATTGTATTATTTTAATTTCATAACAAGATTTAATACTACGTTAAATCATGCCATTCGGGTTATGGGCGACCGTCTATCTTTTTAGAGGCTATAACGCAGAATTCGGTATGAAGCTTTATCATAGTTTCGTGAAATTCAACACTTTCCTATTCATAAAACTCTAATTTTTCCTATAAAAAAAGTTGTGAAGGAATAAAAGTTAAAAAAAAAGTACTTTCGATATGCACAAATCACTTTTCGTGGTCGCCTTCCTCGTAATATATTCACGGAGTAACCGGAGTCGCGGAACCGCTTCCGTATAGGGCATGTCTTATTAACCTTCGAGCAAACATTAAAAATGGTAATGCGGGTCGCATTATAGATTCTACAAACTTTATTCTATTTTAATACGGTACATTGCACGTTCGCGATGGTTATATTTTCTGAAAGGTTAAATACCTTTAAAGGGTCATACTTGAAAAATATATTAAAAAAACGGTTTAATTCGTTTCATTCGATTTTTGGCCAAAATTCAGCGGTATAGTCTCTTTAAGTAGCTCGTTTTCCTTTTAGTTCAATTAAGAACATTCTGGTAATAATAATGTCAATGTCATATCTATCGTCTCATCAAAACAGTGGTGTATTTTAAACTCACCCTCATGTGCTTATTTAAACTGGATGACTGGCTAAAACTCTTCCCGCAAACACAACACTTGTGTGGCCGATGCTTCTCGTGAACATGTAGAATGTGTATCCTCAACCGGTCACGCTTTTCAAAAGATCTGTCAACAAATATCATTCATTACTTATTTAGAAAAGATTTGCAAATAAAATGAATAATTTTTTTTAACGATAATGAAGTAATTGGGTTATCTGGACAGACAGATCTATTTCCATCATATGACGTTTTTAAAAAATTCCTCTAAAACTTATTTGCCGGTGGTTGTTGTGGGCTCCATGTGTCCAGTTGATCTCAGAGAGCAATAACGGGCAGCACCAAGCCGGCCTATACCCTCTGGGGTAAGAACAGTGACACTGTCAGCCCTAGACAAATTGGCTCATCCTGATTTCAAAAGCTGTGCACTAGAGAAGAATGGCGAAAAAACGTTCTTTATCGGAACCCTTGTATTCTAGGTTCCGTTTCAGGGTTTTCAAATACCAATAGAATAAAACAAACGATAGTTTTGAAGACTTATATACCTTACACAATTATTCTATTATGAACACGATCCTAAAACCATATATCCAAAATTGTGAATCAAATTGCTGCCTGAGGACTGATTCAACGGCAAACTCTCTAGAATTTCGTCTTGTCTTGTGACCTCTCGCTGCGTATAGCTATATGACGGAAGGGGGAGGAATTTGCAAGACAGGTTACCTTGAGCGTTTATAAGTAATAAGCGACGGAACCGTGAGCTATGGCACTGTATGCTTTGAACGTTATCATATTGATAAAATTCTGGCGGAACAGTAATTGTTCAACACAGCATTAACACAACGTTTCACATTTCTGTGGTTATGTTGCTTTACTGTTTAATACACCGCCGTCATATAAGTGAAATAACCTTGAGCACGGCAGCGGTGCAAAACCTCAATAAAATTTAAAAAATAAAGAATCAAACCGTGCGGCTTTGGAGTTGAAGAAAGCGGAATTCATCTTAGAAAGGTCTTTCAAATTGTAGGTATAAAAAGAAAGGTTTAAAAATCAGAATTTAAAGCTAAGTTATTACTTTAGCCATAATAGAATAGAGAACAACTATATATTTAAATACTTTTGTTGTATCGTAACATTCATTTAGTAAGCTATATATTTTTCAAAATTAAGTCGCACTGGTACAGGGAAGTAGATTTATTAAGAACCGACAAATCGTCATGTTCTGGATTAACTCTCAGAGACAAGATTTCAATGGACTATAAACTCGAGTTGTCGTGGGTGAGTTACATCCCGAGAACAAAATGTGTAGTTATTAACAATAAATTATAGAACTGATCATACTTAATTACTTATAACATAGCGCAAACAAGTAAACCTTTGCTCGAGAGCATCTACAAATCAGTAAGCTTCGAAGCGCAGATCATTGAGTGATGTATAAGTAAGAAGTAAAGAAAAGAGTCATCAGTCATTGTACGACTATCTATAGTCACACTAGTAGACCTATATATATATATATTAGCCAATGGACTTGGCATAAGATAACCAGACTAATATACAAGATCTATACATATACGGAAACTGTCTTGCTATCATTTTACTGACCAATGGAGACAGAGAACACGAGATACGTTTTAATAAAAACATTAATAATCAAAATCTCACCGTTTACATAGATGGCACGGAAACTTCCGATCGCCCTGATCGACACATTTCGTGTACTTGAGATGTTTGTCTCGGTAATATTCGTAAGCGAAGACTTTCCCACATCGTGCACATTGGAAACCTTCTGATGCTGTGGAGGCGAGATTGGTTACAGCATCCATTAGATAATTTCAGATTAAATTGTAGCCTACACATGTATAAGACTATTATTGCATTTTTTAAAATACATTTTCGGATACATCTTTACTCTCGACTTAGAACAGTATCCTTATAATTGATAATAATTGCTAACTTTAATAACAGTTTTGTGTTTTAATTAAAGGGTTTATGAATAGCTCAGATTTTTGCCACACAAGGCTTTCTAAGACCCTTACCAAATCTTTAGTAAACAATAAATTAATAAATAAATCCTAAAAGATGTAGAAATTACATTTGTTATGTTCTCTTGCCCAAAAGATGTAGAAATTACATTTGTTATGTTCTCTTGCCCAAAAGCCCGACTATTTATGAGGAGATAATGTGACGTCAAAGTATAGACTCCAGTGCTTGTAGACGATTGAACGACGATTCAAATTTACAGCTAATGTGAATTCGAGTCTATTGTAAGGGAGAATTGTGACGTCACCACCGAACATATCCGAAGAAATATGCATAAAACAAGAGCCTTATTATTTTTATTCATTATAATTACCCAACAAATATATAAATTTTTTTTAATAACAAAATACTTTGTTAACTGGTTTTAGAAAGCAATGTAGGCTATTAACTGAACTATTCATAAATCCTTTAATACAAGTGAAATATTAGCTTATTATTTCCGCTTTAAAATGCAGCAGTGATACAATTCAATAAAGCCATTGACAATCCGGGGTGTGCAGGCTATTTCGTCGCTTAGTAATACTGGGAGATATGCAAAGAAAATCTGTTGTTATGTTAGAGAGCTCCACTTACACTCATCGTCTTGTTTGGTTTCAACACGGACAGTCCCCGATTCGCGGAGAGTCACCGGTATGCCTAGAAATTGCAAGTAAGCATCCCCGTACCAAATCAACAGTTCTGTGCCAACAGGAATCTCCTTACATGCCTCGTAAAACAATTGGTCCTCCTTCTGAATCACAACGAGGTTCTGTTCAGCCACGTGACGGGCATTGTTAACGAATGACATCCAATTCCCAGCGCTTCCACGCCCATCAACAAAATGGCTGAGGCGACCTTCTTTAAAAATCTATTGAATTAATTTTAAAAAAGATAATAAATAAAACCATGAACTGACGGGCGAACAAATTAATGAACGAGGGAATGTGCTTACTTTATTCTTCGACTTATTTGATTCTCGCCATACTTATAGATGGAAACACTAATAAACTCTTTGTAAGGAAATCAAATTATGCAAAAAGATTAACACACACAATACATCATTCAAGGCATTACCATTTAGTAGATAAAATAAACACAGATTGGTTTTTCGATTAATTAATTTAATTAGTTGCCAATATATAAATTGGTAGAAGATTTGATTGATTTGTCCACAAATTATGTAAAGATTTATTTTTCCAGCCATCTTATAACTTACCTCCCACATATATGAATTATCGTCAAAGGATTTAATTTCGCTCGTGTTCACAACTTTTCCTTTGAATGGCCCAAATGTTTTCCCCATTTTAATTTCTTGCTGACAAAACACTCCAAAATGGACGAAAGATCCGAATGTTGTTGGCCGAATACACACATCTGCAGGGGATCAGATAAATAGAAAACAAGTTAAATCGATATCCCAATGCGATACATGCAAAAGAAGCCCAATAATCGTGAATGTAATAGTTCAATAGTGAATGTGTCGTTTAGAAAGTCATATAGGGATAATACTTTTTACCCTGTGGTGAACGGAGTTTAGACCTGACTCAATCTCTTGTTGGTGCTTTTGTTCTTATTCTTGTTCTTGTTGATGTACAATAAGTAAATGCACTATTTCTCAGTCAATAATGTTAAGATTGCTCTGAGAATTTGGCAGTATATACCTGATGGTAATACGCAAGTCATAACAGGGCCGGAATTTTCAAATTTTATCATGGTTTTATTAATATGTTTATAAATGACTCAGTCCAAATGCCAAGGTGTTGAGGCATGTACTATTATTATTACATGGTTTAACAACCACACATTTATGCCTGCAGTCACAGGATTTGTATTTGCTGCAGGCCACGGGACATGTCTCGCAGAACGAACTTGTTTAGTTAGAACATATCGTCGACTAAAACAGAGAAATCAAGTTGGTTGGGTGCATGATCTTGGTGACCGGCATTTACTGCTGGCGGCTTGCTTTGAGGATCGAAGGTTCGATTCCCGTACAGCCTGAACAAGTTTCGGAACAAGAATATGTTCTAAGAAGGTATTATCTCTAACAAAACCCCAAAGATATTGTTATAAATCATCAACACTAGCAATTGAAATCACGTTGCTGCGAATTTCCAAAGAGGTTTACCGGATCGCCCTTTCTGAAACTATTCCCTCATGCATGTTGGGATAATTTGCTAACAGCTTGTGTTGAAGATTCGATTGATACAATCATTGATACAAATGAAAGCAAAAACGAGACCACTCAAAGTAAATTAACTCGACATTACTAGTTTACGCTTTAACCTCTTCTGTGTCATGCAGATAATGACCTTTGGCTAGCAAGGCCAACACCGACCGAGCTATATAAGTCGACGCTAGAGTGACCCGTAATTTCACCCAAGTAAAGGCTGTCAATCTTTCTCTACGTAAGACACTGACACAGAGATGCTAAATTAGCATATTTTTGTTCTAGATATTACCCACAAATGTGTTTATTGCTTGAGTTAAACCGAAGAAATGGTTCTGTCATATAACTTATTATTTTTATACTTCCTATGCAGGGATTATGATGTGTGCGATTAAAATCCGTGCGATTAAAATCCCTGGGAGTTTGTCTAGAGCATGAGGGCTTATAATTGACCGAGAGCTCACAGGGACTACGCTCGTATAACCAGCGTTTTGTCTAGATGTTCGTACCTCACTCAGCCTACCTGATATGTTGATATCTGGTAGGCTGAGTGAGGTATGAGCATCACGACAAAACGCTGGTTAAACGAGCGTGAGGTATGAGCATCTAGACAAAACGCTGGTTAAACGAGCGTGAGGAAGCATCTAGACAAAACGCTGGTTAAACGAGCGTGAAGTATGAGCATCTAGACAAAACGCTGGTTAAACGTGCGTAACAGGGACTCACATATCATTTAAAACAATACCCAAAACACCAAATTACGCACAAAATACCCACAAAATACACAAATAACCACAGAATATTCACGAGTCGAGTCCCTGTGAGAGAGCCCTGTATCTATGAGGTTTCTGTTTGGAAATTAATCAAAGATAAAATCATACAAATTTAACAAAAACACATACCTGCTGGCAAATCTAACGGTGCAGGATCGAGCGCCATGATTTTACCTCCAGTAAGTGTAAAGCGACCTGGTAAACCCATGTTCTGACGGTGAAATATCTTGTCCATACCTATATATATAGAAAATATAATATTTGCTCTGATTATTTCTTTTAAATGTTTAAATGGGGGCCCGCGCTGTGGTTCAGAGATTAGTTCGCCGGACTGTTGCCCTTTTTAAAAGTACTCGGACGTTTGTTATTCATCATTTGGATATTGACTGGACGTCAGAGTCCTTTGCTTCGATTCAATTTATGTAACGGGGTTTTGACGCGCCTCAACAGAAGAAGGCTAAAGGCCCGTTTATACTAAACGCGACCGCGAATGCGACCGCGATCGCGACGGTCGGATTGGATCGCTTAACTATATTTTAAACGAAGCCGTTAATATTCAACGCGAACGCGGCCAAAATTTTGTTCTCGCGGAAAACCGCAGTGATCGCTTCCAGAGCGATTTTTAGGAATAGTTCCCGCGAACAAATTTCGTCAGCCAATCACAGGGCGTTTTCATAGGACATGTACTAGGCGACCTTTCTGTCACCTTTTACTTTTCAAACGTTTCTGTCATGGCTGGAGACAAACATGATAACCATGCGACTTTCCGCGCGAATCGCCGCTTTCAGTATGAACGATAATTCGCGCGGAAAGACGTGCGGAAAGTCGCAGTGGTCGCGTTCGAATTCGTGTTCGCGTTTAGTATAAACGGGCCTTAATTTAGCTATCAGGCGTCGCGTAATATTGAGGCTAATGGATGTCTAACAGAAACACCCTCAAACTCTATATAATTTAAGGAAAAATAATTTTTTTGGGGACAATATGAATTGTTAAGATGTTGACTGGGACTAAGCGAGTAAATCAAATTCATTCGGTTTTTTTAATTTAACGATGCGCGCCTTAAGTTGCGCAAAATCCCGTTATGTGAGTTGAATCGAAAGAAAGGACAGTATCCAAATGATGAATATCAACGTCGGAGTACTCTTTAAAATGTCTAGCCTGACTGCTGGTCCTCCTTTGATGTACCACACGAGTTCAAGTATATGAAGGATTCACAGAGAAAGAAGTAAATAATCCGTCGTCAAAGGCCGATAAGCCTACGGCGTTAACCAAACGAGGTGCATACTCTATAAATAGGCAAGGCTACATTTTATTTAGGCTTATTGGGATATGAGTGTGAAAGTCCAATCAAATCACTACATTCAGCGTGGAATATTCAAAAATGTTATCATTTAGTATAAACTCTTAATTCGTGCCAAATTTCTTGAAAACTGATTAAATACAATGTTACAGCAGTACATCTTAAATTGAATGACATCCGCTACAATTAATTGTATAGGCGTCAACTGTGGAGTACATATTGTCAGGCACACGTCTTTGCACGTGTCGGCGTTTTCAAACGCATGCATGCACGTGCCTGTTGTTAAAGGCGACATTTAAATTGAAATAAAATTGTATTCATAATTTGAATTAAAACAATGATGCATAATCGGGCAAATGAGAAATGAGGCACAAATGCGCTGTTAAAGCAAACATTAAAAATACCTTCCTTTAAAAAAAAACATGGTTAAATTAAAGCAGAAATGTAAAATTATAAAACGAAATGATTGGATGAATGAACAAACGAAAGAATGGACTCAGCACATGTTATATCCTATCATGCCAGGTGGTATTTCATTATAATAATTACCCAAATATACAATGCCGAAGTTTTCTATCTTATCATTGATGAGGGTAGTCATATATTATTTCTCCGGGGCGCTAAAAAAAACCCGTTTCTTCAGATACTAGTATATATAGCTTATAGCGATTGGTATTAATTGCACTTTAGCGGCTTGAAGGGAGCAAATCTAAGCTAATTCTGCCGGAGGAAATGTCTGTTGTGATATTTGCGAACAAAAGACACGCAGAGTTCTAATAAAGGAATGGAATCTTGCCGCGTTATACGGATCAGTAAATTATCAAAGCGAGAATATTGCCTGAGGGCCGCCATTTTGTTTGTCCGCTCGTGCATAGCACGCGCTACAACACCACTGCTGTTCATTTTGGCGGCTGTATCGCGCATTAACACTGTCACTCGCAAGGCCATATCCATATATTATTGCCCCAGTAGAATTGTGAGTGACAACTTTTCCGATACACTGATTCTTAATGCGTTTGGAGTGGAGACATAACGGTAAAAACACACATCAACACATTCATTTAGCGGCAATTGAATAGTTTATCAGCTATAATATATCGGCTAAAATATATAATTTCTTGTTGATCACATTTAAAAGGCTATAAAATTAATACACACAACACCCACTGACATCTGCTATTGAATATGAAATTTGTCATGATCCTTTGGACCAATAAAAGAACACCCCACCGGTGACAAAACCGTTAATTAGCTGGGGCCGAATACCATTGTAACAGGATACCAGCTAATTTGTTCATTAATTCGTCTTGACAAGTACTATATGTATTTACCAGTTTAACTATAATGAATATATTGTGTTTATTTCCATGTTAATTAGGATAAACGTTTAGAAAATAATTGGTTCTTGACTTAACAAGGAATATTCATTCATTCATTGCCATATTGAAAACAATCTTACCCATTGAAATCTCGTTGATCCGCAGGCCGGAAAGAGCGTGGCGGCCATTGATATTAGGACAGGAATTTCCCATGTGACCATAGAGAACAAGGTCAAGGTCGCTCTGGGAGAACTGATGACCGAGTGCGGGTGGGTTTGGAAAGACTGGCCAGCGTCCCATAGAACCTGGAACACACCCCTGCACAGCGTTTGGCGGGCGAAGTAATGTGAGTTGGTTGTAAAAATTCTTGATAAAGTTGGCAGCAAATCTTGGCCGTAAACTGAAAATATAAGATTGGTCGCCAATTAATAGAAGATAGGCCTATTTGTCATGTATTAATAAATTAAATGTACATTTCATCGAGCGGCTGAAAAAAATACTAATTGTAGTTTTGGCGTCAAAATAGGTTATTTGCATTAGTGACGTTTAACCAACAAAAAGTGTCATAGCATTGTGCAACCCAGACGTGATGTCATTTAGAATAATAACGCCTAAAACCAGTGGCGATATAAATGGCATTTGCAATCATTTTGATCAGAATGATATACAACACTATTTCACTGCTAATAATATCATCAATGAGTTTATCTGACTGCTGTCCTACCCCACCACAGCCACATCCATATTGCTAATGTTGACCAAAAACTTGAAATGGCATTAATTAATCAGTGGGTGTAACCGCAGTCTTGGATGACTATCCTGGTCGTCACAGACTTTACTTTATTGTTGCGTCATTTCGCGTCATATCGTGATAAAGACAGCCAGACTGACGTCATGATGACATATTTATGATCTAAGGAACGCAACAATGGTCTGCTATACGACCACTACAGTTGCGCATGCTCACGCTCCCAAATCTCGATTTATCTCGCTGAGCCCAAACATGGCTATTGGTGAGTCAAAGTGAGTAGCCTAGGACTACTGCCCCCCC
>JAVFBY010342307.1:0-10025 GCA_034781015.1 Tonicella lineata
GGTCATCTTGGGTGTGCAGAATTTAAATGGATTAGCCGAAATTAATGTGTCATCAACTAAATGACATTAAATTAGATTTTTTAAAACAGTTTCGTGATAGTTGCATTTTCTAATTCGGTCATTATCATGTCGGCAAGCAGTGGACCAAGCGATGTAGCCATCGACCTTCACTCCATCTAGCTGCTGATAAACGTCTCCATTTGGTAAACATTGTTTTTTGGAACAAGAGTCCAAAGGCAATTTAGTAAAGATACATGGGCGCCCAAAATCACTTTTATCAACAAAGGCAGATTACTATGTCTTGAGCTTACAATTAACATTTGTCCTTAAATGAATACACTACCGTTGACATGAAATATGCTCATTGAGTGCTTAGTGTGTACAAGCAGAGAGAGCTCCTACTAAAAATATAACCCAAAGAAAAGAGGGCGTGACCTTGTAAGTGTGCCATTTTTCGTCACTACATTAAAAAGGCTCCTATTGTGTTACGTTTAGCGACAGTTTATGGTCAGCGAAGGACACCGCTAAGGCAAGATGTTATAATATACTAATCATTTACGAGAATTAAAGCGGAAAAAAACTTTTTTTATACTAAGGTATGAATGTCAATGAAAGTCCTGTTAATTCGTGAGTTGCCGTCACTTCATTAAAATATTCTGGGTCATCTAAATGTAATACTCCTAGTTACTTCTAAATTCCTACTTAGCCTAGAAAGTGGGTGGTGGAATTTATGAAAAGCTTTTACACTCCAAAAAAAATACTTTGTTAACACAACTCATATATACCTATATTACCTTCTCAAAATATATTACCTATACGATAATTGGTCATAGGCCTATTGCTTTATTATGTTTTACTAAAATTTATAGTTGTTGTTGTTTTATATATATTTTTGTTCCAGCTACATCTGGAGTGTTTTGTGCAAATAAAATTGAATTGATTTGAATTGTAATCCTAGTATTACGCCAAAATACATTAATTTGGACGCCTAAGTCTCTGTGTGTGTCCTTTTCTGTATGCTTAATTTATTAAGATTTTGGTTGTGGATTCTGACTAATGTAATGTTTATAGTTATTTTAAATGGCGCACTAGAAACTACACCAAAGACACAAATCGATATCCTTCTTTGAAAAGATTAGCACCGCATGACGCAACAAGCCGTGCCACCCAGGATCGAACAACGTCTTTAAGGTCAATGCTTAAACCGAATATATCTTTTGTAAACATTTTTAATATGGTTTGATTTGTTCATGTTACCACATTATTAAGGTTGTATTAAACATTTCCTTTTTAATTAATGCTCTTTATTATCTATATACCAGTGAAATGTCAGGATTTTCTTCATTGATAAAAGTGATATTTCACTGCAGTGTAATAACACTTTTGCTATTACATTCTTGAGTGCGCTTGACCGTTTTCTTCAAATTACCTTGCGCCACAATGCATTCTTTTCTATTATGACGTTTTATATAATGCGCCTTATAGCATGACGCAATAAATATGTGGCATCATTTGACGTGATATTTTGAATAACGTTATTTTATTTGAAGTCACGTTTCGAACAACGTTATACTCGTCTGAGCCCATGTCTGCTATGAAATTGTCATAATAATGTGGGAAAAATCATTGTAATTGACGAATTTATTGATCTCGTGAATGGTGAAAACGATAACTCACTCAAAGCTTCGCGTCTCGTGAGTTATCATTTTCACCATTCACTTGAGCAATATTTATGGTATTCACACTTCACTGTGTAATATCCTCTATGTATATATAAGTTTTAATTCATGTTTCTTATAATAAATAATAAAATTCCTGAAATTTGTCGTTGATTTGTTTACCTGTGTTAAGTAACGACCAATTACCAAATTCGCTGTCCTATATTTAAAACAAAGGTTAGAACCAGAGAGCAGCTTTCAGGTCTTGCTGGACCCCTTTGGCTTAGAATCGACGATTTTTTTTTCTCCTTAAAATAAAAATCCAGTGTTCAATCTTTATGGTAGCAAAAAAATTGTCCCGAAATTCTTATTAAAAATAGTTCAATGTAAGATTACAATTGAGCTTTCTTATGAGTATATTGCAGCTGTTGAGCAGGTGTTAAAGGGATGATCTAGCGTTAAAGATCTCCCACTGGAGAATCAATTACCCAATAGAATTACCCGTAGAACTTTAATTGGCCTTTTCAGGCAGTCAATATTTTGGGCACATTCTACATTTTGAAAGCCTATTCCTCAAAAACCGCTCGTCGTAGAAACATCAAATTTGTTTCATTGTACAGAGCACAATGTGTGCTAAAAAAACGGTGCCTTGAATTTCATCCTACATTTTTTAAAATGCTCTGAAATATTTTTTTTGCGTTTTTTTTAGCTTTAATTAGGTTGTATAGACAAAAGCTTTTTACTGCAATTACCCTAAGCAAAACTTTTTAAAAACTGAGGCACCGTCTTTTAGCTTCCGATTGAAATTAATTGTGATAATAAGCTTCGAAAAAACATTTTACTCAAAATCGACCTAGGGGTCCAGCAAGACCTTCAAGGGCTATGCCGCAGAATTTGGGCCAACAATGGACTAAAACGTTTTTGTATTTCTGTATGGCCCAAAGTATAAGATTTTGGTAAAATGTATTTTGTGAATCATAAAATGGGGCTTATACCAGAATTAAGGCCAAAAATGAACTGAAACAAATTCAACCGATATTATAGATTTTACAGACTGATTATTATTTTTATTACGGTATTTTGCACACTGTCTGAAAGTTTACACTTTGGGTCATACTAGAAAAATATAAAAAAAACACAGCTTAATTCGTTTCACTCTATTTTTGGCCTAAATACTACGGTGCGGCTCCTTCAGGTGTCAATTTCTGTATAGCTCCAAAATATATATTAATAACAGAGCCTTTCCGATACATTAGAGGAAGTGTACTCAAAAGAGGCATACATGTATGTAGGTTTTTAAAACAAATCTACATCATTATGTAGGCTAAGTGGAAATTACTCCAAATATGATTAAAACGAGACTTAAATTCGTACGTCGCATTTAAATCTGGGGACAACACATATAAAATGGTGTCGCTTGGACATATTGGATTGTAAAGTTGACCAATTATTTTGCTAAGCTCCGAACCTTGAAATTGTTAATTTGTATTCTTTTCGGCAAACTAATTGTCTCTTATAGTCACATGTGACCTATATGTAGCAGAACGTATGTAAAACTGCATTTCTCATGTCATCTGGACTTTCTTTGGAAAATCAAGATTAGAGGCTGCCTCACATTCTATTCTTCTGATCTGTTACACTATTTTATCACTACTAGCGGCCTTCGTTTATGGAATTCACTTACAAGAGATTATAAAACGATAACTTCTATATCTCTCTTTAAATCACTAATAAAGCAATTTTTGATAAATTATTTATAAACAGTCCTCCAACTATTTTTTTCTTCTTCTTCTTTTTTTGTCTCGTCCTTCGTGTTGCCAGTGACGTGAACGATGGTTTACTCCACCCATGGGGCTGCATGGCATGCCGTCATATAGGGAAAATACCCCTGAATTACGCGTTAAATCAAATGACTACGGTGTTATATGCCCCTTTTAAAACTTTTTTCCATACCATGATATCTCTGAAACAAAATCGAGTAGGGCCACCAAATGTAGATATCTTATCTCTATAGTTGAAATCTATTCAAGCTTATTGAAATTGGCCATGCTGGTAAAATGATTTATCGAGTTATGTCCCACTTTTGTTTGTATCATGCTAATTCTGAAACATCATGAAGTGTGTCTGCAAATTTATATATAATACGTATCTAGGCAATACGTGACTTTCAGGTTATGACATGAGGCCAGCAGAAAGGCGCCGGCGACAATTGCTCCGGCGACATTTGCTCCGAAAAAAAGACATTTGTTCACACGACAATTGCTCCAACGACAATTGCTCTGGAGACAATTGCTCGGGCGACAATTGCTCTTTTGACATTTTTCTACGGCAATTGCTACGTTCCCAATATTGATCTGCAGTATTGTTTGCCAACATGTGGCTATTGGAGGCCTATTTGATATGTTTAATACTTTTTCATTATGTTTTTCCCTCTTTAACCACCCACATAGAAATTCGTACAATCGGAGCAATTGTTGCCTGAGCAATTGTCGCCGAAGCAAATGTCGCCAGAGCATATGTCGCCGGAGCAATTGTCGCTGGAGCAATTGACGTCGGAGCAATTGTCGCAGAGCAATTGGGGCCGGAGCAATTGTCGTATTTTTTCGGAGCAATTGCGCTGGAAATTGTCCCCGGAGCAATTGTCGGGTTACCAACTATTGTGATAGACTATTGCATCACCAAAAAAACTATCGATAGTTGATTATTGCGATAAATCGATAGTTTGATGTATTGTAACACCCCTAATATTAACCCAATAACCAAATAAGGATAAAGGGCTAATGTAAATGCTCTGTGGGCGTGATCGCACTTGTTGTTAACATTAAATATCCCCAAAGCTACTGACGTTATATTCATCAAACGTATTCATCTTACAAAATAGGTTTTAGGTAAAATGTGCCTTTTACAACTTTAATCAACCCATGACCTTGTTTACGCATTGTTTGAGTCTAGGGGGAGACTTAGGGGTTAATGCACGTTTTAAGGTGCAAAATCTATTTTTGTCCTGCACTGTCCTTGTTGCTGGTCATGTCAAGTGTGGCTTCCATTTGGATGGCATTAAGGTGAAATACTCCTGAGCATGACAATCAATCTATCAACCAATGGGAGGACGACACAAAGTACAAATTAATTTTATAATCTCGCAGTGGATGTTTCTAGGTTTTACAATATCTGGAAGATGAAGCTGTGTATATACAAGTCTGGGGTCGACAGAAAGAGTCTGGTTTCGGAAGCGTCAATAATAATTCTTCCAAAAATAATTCAGGTGGTGCCAAAAAATCACAGCCTGGCTTGAAAAAGGTACGTACCTGCTATAATGTTAAATGTGTCTGCTATCTCTACTCAATAATTAGGGATGTAATTATATATAGAAATAGCAAAATAGTGCCTTACCCAATAGCAAAATTTCAACAGTTTTTAGGCCCTCTCATCCGTCTAAATATTTGTTTATAATTTTATATGACAATTTCTTACAAGGTCAGTTCAGAGCAGCTTGTTGTTATCCCAAGCGTACGTGGCATCAAATTGAATAATGACGGCAAATGATGTCACATGTGTAACTGTTGCATCATAAAATAACACACAACATCAATTCAGAGTGAAAATCCAAATTGACTGGAATTAAAAGTCACCTTTCTCAGTGAAACAAAATCCTGATCTTTCATGCACATATAAATAATAAATGCAATTATCTCTTTTACAAATAGTGTTGAAGTAGTCCATTTTGATTAATTTTGGTAATCATTGTTATTTAAGGCTATTAACAAAACATTTCTTCAATCTCAATTTTAAGTCTGCAAAGGAACAGGCAGTATGTATTACTATTATATATATTTATATTAAATTTAAACATACAGTTATGATTTATTTGCTACTATACAATTTAAATATATTACAATTATATAACAGTTGCAATATGTTACAATTATGGATATCAGTTCAATTGAAGTTTGCAAATAAATACATGTTCAAGTACTTTTTAATAATATTAGACAAAAATTTAATGATATGGGTGTTTTGTTCATTTCAATTATTTAGGGGGTATCGTCATAGAGAGTTTTGTCCTACGGGTTTTTGTCCTAGTTTTTTTTTGTCCTAGTTGTTTTTGTCCTCTGGGAGTTATGTCTGTATCCCGGTGGGGGTGTATCATAGTTAGTGAACTTGAGCTTTGCTACCTTTTTCTCTTGTTTAACAGATGCATTAATGCAGGATGATTGGAAGATGTCCCATTTTTGACACTTTAAATGAGACTGATGGACAAACCAATTCACTATGACTGTGATTTTCCAACCTTTGCGTGACCTATTTTTGTTGAATATTACATTTCACATCTTACAGGAATATAACAGACAATAAGAATTGCAACCAAGTAACTACTTGAAATGGATGACTTTCTGATAAGACATGCATGCTAGTAGTTCTGAAAAGGTTAGCTTTTTTTGCTAACCCGTTAACCGTTTGAACTAACCGTCGGTTAACCATTTGAGGGTTGTTATGCTGTAAACCCGACTACAACAACTAGCTTAGATTTGGTGTTTGGAAATTATACAATCTATGACACATTTGCTTAAACAAACTTTATTTAAAGTCTTAACATTTTTTGTTCAAATTTGTTACGAAAGTTTTAAAGTGAACCAAAATGTCAAAAGAATTAAACAAAAAAAAGTGTTGCCTGATTAAATAACTATGTAAGCAATGTATGGTAAAAAGCTTTAGATCTAAAACGAGGCAGGAGTACGTTTACGACATCATGCTGATTTTAGGCAGGCCCGTTTGATGGCCTGTGCTAGACAGGTCCAGAATACTCAACCAATCGAATAAACAGTTGGACAGTAAATATGTGACTTCTGGTTGTTCCAACTCCAAAATCAGAATATTTCAGACAGGTCACGTGAGCTCTATTGAAAGTACGAAATGAGGCAATCGTACAGGCCCAGCATCTTGTCGCTTATTTGATAAACAGCCGATAAAAGTGAACTGATTTTGATGATTTTCAGCGTGCTTTATGTACACTTCTGTAATATGAATAAAAGTTAAAAGACACATCTAAAGGAAAGTATGAGGACACTTTAATTATCTGCTTTAGTACTGTGAAATAGAGATATGTTGCGGTCTTCCAGAGTGTCAAAACTCTGTCACATATTTTTTTCGGATTATTCGGTTAACAACTATTTAACCAGTTTCTCGCTTTTTTAACCGGATTATTGTTTCAGCACTACGTGCTAGTTAACCACAGTAAATACATTGATTGAGCTCTTATTGTCACAGCTGATTTGGAGTGGAGAGGCATACTTGTGCCCAAAATAATTAATCTTCTACTCATGTTCGACATATGCCTGTTTGACATAACCATGGCACTGCATCTGTATTAAATGAGAGTACTGCCAATGTGGACAGCCCAACCAATGTATCATTTTAACTTATGCGTTAACGGCTTGTTCTTGTAAACACACTTAAAATCTAACAAATTCCAAACTAAATGCCACATAATCCACACTCTTCAATGTTTATTGCAGGAAGAAACAGCCTACAAGGCCGCTGTTGAATTGAGCACTGAACAGAAGAGAGCCATAAGAGCTGAAAATAAATTGGTAATTAGTAATAGTAAGATTTTTAAAATTTACACGACCTATGCCCAATTTCACAGAGCAGTCATTCAATCTATACTAAAGGCAGGGACACCTGTGTAGCAGGAAAAACGATGTTAAACATGCACCTATCAAACAAACAATCTATTAAATGCTAAGGTATTGTCAAAACAAAACAAAAAAAAATTCACGAGCTATGTTGGTAAGCCTATTAGAAAGACATGCAAAGAAACTTATTTTCCTTAATATTGCATATTACAATTTTGATGTGTTCTTAAAGCTCCAGAATTATCTGTGCATTGCTACCATTTAACCCTGATCGAGGGCGGCAGAGAAGTTACATGTGAAGGTGTGTTTACACGGACATCCGATTTCTTGTCCGTTAACGCATGCCAAGACGCACGCGTTAAAAAATGATTGGGGAACTATAGTAATACGCTGGGGTGTTTAGACAGACTTGGTGCGTTGTTTTTGACGGATGCGTTTACGCAGAGCTATTGGAGACTGCCCCATTTTT
Organism: Tonicella lineata; assembly: GCA_034781015.1. Lineage (NCBI taxonomy): Eukaryota > Metazoa > Mollusca > Polyplacophora > Chitonida > Mopaliidae > Tonicella > Tonicella lineata. Next base: position 7,764 of record JAVFBY010342307.1, read on the forward strand.
GACGGATCGGTTGAAATCCACGGACGAGGGGTTCCGTTTTGTGTGACGTCACTGCATGGGGTTTTCCGAACTCTGTGTGACCTACTTCAATCGAATGTATGCCCTTCTGATTAGAAATGCTAGTTAACTACAGTAAATATAATATGCTGAGCTTATATTGGCGAAACTAATGCTGTCGTCCTTGACCTTCTATTCATGCTCGACACGTGACTGTTTGACACAACCATGACAACGCATCCGTCATCGCACTGCCCGTGTAAACACCCTATCCGATGCGTCAATTTATGGGATATGCTGACGGACGACAAAACGCATGTCCATGTAAACACACCTTAACACCCAGTATCAGCATAGGTCAAATTAAGGCCAAAAAGATACATCTTAAAGTTTGAAGTACATGTAGCTAAGGTACACTGGGTCAAAATGGGTGTACTACAAAACCTAATTCGCAGTTATTTTTTTATTATTTGTATTGGGGTATTTTATATTAACAACATTGTCATTTGAGGTAAGCTGTCCCAGACAGCTCGCCTCAAATGACAATGCCTGTATTAAATGAATTGGAATAAGTTCAGTATGAGTAAATTCAGCTATTTTTCTTACAATCTTGATGAAATGTTTTTAAAAGATGCATACATGTAGATCGAATTTAAAAAAAATATATATACTTTTTTCAGATGTTATATAAATATATAATTACTTCGCACACTACAACCCCAATATCCCAATTATTCTAAGCCTTTTTCCAGCATTTAATTTACCCATGAAATTTGACATGCTCTTTAATTTTCCCAGATGTTGCAGATAACACATCTAACCATCTAGGAAATTTATTTTAAAAATCTTTAGACTACATGTTTCATTTTTTTTAATGTATTCTGAGCACTCTCCATTTTATCCAGGTCTTGAGTAGGCTGACGTCACATGCAGACAGCAGTCTACAGTACAGCATGGCTGAACACTCTGCAGAACAATAGCTTTTTTAAGTGATAACTGAATGTGGCGTCTCCAGACAATAGGGTGACTTCAAACTCTCAGAAAACAATGAGCATTACTGAAAACGAACAGTTTGGGTTTTTTTTCAAAAAATTTGAAAACGACAAAAACGTTGGTAATGGTTGAACAATTTTTTTAATTCTGTTTCATTCTGGTCATTGTTACAGGTTATCAAGTTTTTTATACTTAATTTGAACGATATCTGGCTTAAAGATTCATCGCAGATTCTTTCGTGTTATTACAGAAAGATGTGGGTGCAAGGATAATGAGTATCTTAAACAGCCATTTGCTTGGTGGTTTGATTGGGGCTTAACATCATACTTGGGTGTATTTTACCAATATAATGGTGTGCCAGCCCAATGTGTGGAGGAGACGTCTGGCAACACAAAAGACAAGACAGGACAAGGACAGGAGAAAAAAACATAACACAAAAAAATCTTCTTTCTTATAGCCCTTAGCTGAGAGAGCACCAGGCCATCAAGGGCTCAACCAACCGCTTTAACAGTGAATACTCAAGTCTAATATTACATAGTTCCTGTAAAATCGTGGTAAAATTTAAGTGTAATCTTTGCTGTTTTTTGTTTTCAGCTATATTAAATATATCAACATTCTGAAATCATTTTAAACAAAGAAATAAGCAATCTGAAAACAGATGTTTCCTTTGCATCTGAGCATTGAAGTTGCTTAATATCTCACAACACATTTAAATGTAACCAAACTGACATCCTCGGTCAAATCTACATGTAAGTCTGCCAGTTGAGTCATCCTTTCGTCAGTTGAAACCATACTGAATATTTACTACGAAATTGGAAAACCATTTAATACTGTATTTTGCATTTTTTGCACATAGATAAATACCATTTTTCCTTCATTTCACAACGGCTTGAAGATGCATTAAATCAGGTCAGAACAATGCTACAACAAATCTGTCTTAACTGATGTGGAACAAATGAATGCTGTCGCAGCTTTTTGCAGTTATGTGTGCCTCTTAATATACAAAGTATACAAATATACAAAGTTCCCACAAATACTCAAAATACTCCTGTATCTTACTTATTTGTAAGGATTGACTTTATGTTCTGTGTTACATATACTGACTATAAGCTTGATCTGTATTACTACCCATTTTATTGTGGAGAAGCATGTGTAGTCCATTTCTTACACAAACAAAAGCCATTCGGAGAACGGCCTATCCCCATGGAGTTCAAGCACTCCCACTGAAGAACATCCCATCATAAGTTTATAATTTAAACTCATAGTTGCATA
>JAVFBY010342418.1:0-10023 GCA_034781015.1 Tonicella lineata
CATTAGAATATATACTAAACATTGGACGTAGAATATACTGAAATTTAGTTGAAAATTCATGAGCCTATCGCTTTAAGCGACAGTCCTAACATTTTCTAGACTCTACGTTGAAAACAAATCTTTATTGACAATATGTAAATTAATGTGAACTTTATTTAAGATGATACCAATTTTAAGCTGCTTAAATTTTAAAAGTGTAAATTTATATGGCAAAACAAGCTATATCTGATAACAATGATATAAGGAATGGACTGTGTAACCTGTACTGTACAAAATGAATTTCACCACACTTTTAGTGTGCTTTCACGCAGAGGCTTTGGATATTATCTAAATCGGGTAATACGCAAAAAGAGGTACTGTTGGCTAACAAAAATGGTCATTATGTGAGTGGCTAAGAACGCTCGCTCTCTGATTTTTAGACTGGGTATAGACCGTTGGACTTATGGATATGACATACCGACGGCGTCATATTACCTCGTCCCAGCGGTGCACTGAAACCTCTCGAGCTCATGTTCTAACCCTTACATAAATACTTCAAAAACATATTGAAAAGACACGTAAGGGAGGATTAAAACGCAAACAAAAAATAATGTAAGCAAAATAATATTGATATTAGACAATATTAATTCTACCGGTAAAATGCCCACCCACAGAATGGAAAGCTTAAAAAATATCATTGATAATGCGGTTTGCTTAATTTTGTAAATAATATTGATATTAGACAATATTTATTCTACCGGTAAAATGCACACCCACAGAATGGAAAGCTTAAAAAATATCATTGGTAATGCGGTTTGCTTAATTTTGTAAATAATGATGGAAATACGTTAGGTAGAACTGGGGATGAAATATATGATACATTCACTTGAACACTCCATTCTTTTGGAAAATTCCCCAACAAGCGATACTATTCCGCTACTGATCCTTTTTATATCGTACTTTTATTGTTCGGAAATCATATAGCGTCCCATTTGCAATACTCAATCATTTGTAACAGGAATTATCCCCAAATAAAAATTGCAATGATGCTAAACATTTCTAAACAAAACCGACCATAGCCGTCCATATGTTATATCTGGCAATGATCAGTTGTGCCGTGTCTACTTTCAACGGCCCACAGGTGGCTAATTCGTGGATCGGTCTGTGAGTAGATGATTATGGGCCTACTTATGCCCGCTGGTAACTATAGCTGACAGAGAAACTACACCTTATCAATATATTTGGGAAAAGCTAGGATAGATAGTAAAAACTTGGAACAATTGCTAAGTTTAATATAGGGAGACCAGGGCCAGTTGTAACACTTCGTTAAACTAATTGGAGTTTTTAAACATATTTGAAATGGAGGATGCATGTTTCAGAATGAAACATTACTGGATTTGAATTTATTGAAGCGAGTTCATTTATGCTAATCACAATTAAACAAAGGAAGTCAAAGTGTTACAATTGCCCCATGGTAGCGGCAACTGTACCAGCGACTAGCGGCAATGGTACCAGATAAATTTATATAAACCGAAAAATGTTTTTCTGAATATAGTAGAAATTTTAATTTGATTTAAAGCGGTATTTAACGTGTTTCCGTTCATTTCACAAAGTTAACAGCTCGGATCATGGCATAAACAGGATATGTTGGTATTTATTACATTTTAATATTTAAGCTGGATTTAAACTTTTATTCTGTCTCTTCGATTTAGTAGGAGTGGTACATGTATTAAGGAATTATATTCGGCAATTTTTTCTTCCCTTCCACACATGTTTTGAACACGATAACATTGATATGAATTAATTGATTTACTTTAAACTTGCATTAACCTGTTATTTTCTGAAGGGGCAATTGTAACACGATGTTACATTGTCCTGATACAGTCACACACACACTCACTTTCGCAAACACACATGCGCACACAAGCACCAATCATATCACAACAAACATTGCTATATTTCGGCGAAACCTTTCTCCGTGTTGCGCCTTATCACAAATGCAATGAACATTTTTTTTTGTTTCAGTTACCTCAGGGATTTTAGTAAACCAAAAAAACTTTAGCCCTTCAATAAAATCGTAGACAATTAAATGACTTGACATACTCTTCCAAGAATTTTGTTTCGCAACACACAGACTTGGCTATATTTTGGCGAAGCTTTTCTTGTTGTAACACCTTATCCCCCCCCCCTTCCAAAATGCACAATTCATTTTTTGTTGCAGTTATCTCATTGATTTTGAAAAAAAATGTAACCCTTAAATAAAATAGTAGACAATTAAATGACTTGACATACTCTTCCAAGAATTTTGTTTCGGGCTTTAATAAAATACAAAGTACGCTTAAACAGTTTTAGTTATTGATTTATAATAGAAGTGCAAGCTGTAAAACAAGCTATATTCAAAAAGAAATAATGAACATTACCTTTGTATTTGCCGGTTTTCTTCGATCGTCGGTGAAATGGACTGTGAAATACACTCACAATGTCTGGCTTATTTATACCTATACTGTTCTCTGATGATGCGTTTTGTTTTTGCTACAATCCCTACAGGCCTTATTTTGTTATTTTATTTATATTAAAAAAAAAAAAACACCATCTGTTCTACCTGTATGTACACAGATTGATTGGTGTTATACGCCGCATTCAGCGGTATTTCAGCTAAGCATTGGCGTGAACATTTTAAAAAGTTCTTTATTCCATAATTCCACTGATTTAACTGATCCAAATCTAAACCATCCTAGTTTGTATGACAAAAACACAAATGCAATCAACTGAAAACCACAGATAAAAGCATTAAGAATTCAAAATATGTTTAAAATTAAATACGTTCATTTCAAGTATGTTTTAAACTATTTTACATAGTAATAATATGATGGAATATAAAATATTTATTGTGTTTGTTTTCAAGTTCGATTTTGTGATATAAATCCATCTGCGTAAGGAACCTGACGACAACATAGCAATCAATGAGAATGCTGCCGGATTTCAATATTGATACACGTTTGACAGTACCTGTTGGACCTCGTATTGTTTTATTTAAAGCAGGCGGCTATAGTTTAGGTTTATGCGCTGTCAAACATCACCTGAACCCTCATCCACTGACTCTTTTGGTGCAGCTTTTCTTTGGCGTTCATTTGAGCGTGGTTTGAGCTATCTATACGAGTTGTTAATTATTCATCGCCCAACGGGTCACTAACAGAGGCGATATCTTCCAAGTGGTGACAAGCTGTGGAAGGCATCAGGGATTACAATCATGAACGGTACACTTGACAAGAATGTCATCAAATGTGGCATTTCACCCGATTTACCCACAAGCCACAACCTTTTACACTCATTATTAAATAAGTTTTAGTTTATAAGCATTGACATACGAAGTTTAGTCGTTAACGTATTTATGTATAATTAACCTTTTATGTGCTATAATAAGATCACTGCAGGATTTGGCGTGACCAGCCGGCCAATCAGACCGCCCATCTAGGAGAATATTGGGCCTAAGTGAACGTGATGGATTAAGTGGCTATATTACAACCTTGAATCAGCCAAACGGCCCCTCGCTCACAATGACCTATTCTGCCCGGACATTGGACGTAATCCACGGCTAAAAGACTGCCTCTTTCTCGTCTTGTTAGATTAACAGAGGTATCCATGGACAGTCTATTCTGTAGGGCAACGCCACCTCCCACAATAACCCAATGTCACATGGTGTTAAAAACTCTCAATATTTCCTAAAATACTATTTGTACACAACGATCTGAACATCTATTCTAATATGTAGGCTATTTGTCTGTCTGGAACCGTTGTAGAATTGGTCCGTCACTTTAAAACACGATAAAAAAGGGATTTTTTTCTAGAGAGTGATTATTGTAAAAGATCAATAAAACACAGTTAAAACTAAAAAATACTGTCAGTAAAAGAGTATCTAACCCTAACTCCGATCCCCCAAATTAATATTTAAAAACAAAAACACGAGTGAAGACAAGGCGGTTGACTCATACATATCTCCAAACATGGCATCGTTCGTTGACTGTTGTGTAGAGAATTAAATTAATGTGAATTGGGCGTTTGAATCAAATATTTTGACCTTTAATTGATAGAAATGCAGTTATCTTGACCGTTTTATTGCCCTGCGATGTTCGTTCGAAATAGCATGTTTATAATTATGTTTTTACAAGTGACGGACCAATTCTACAATTAGACCGTCTGTCTGTGTTATAGCTATGGCGACTTATAGTCCTGTTCCGTAAGAAAGGGCTATGGTTTCAGTGTTAGCATCATTAAAGGTTCTAATTAACTTTAAGTTATAAAGCAACATAAAGACGAGTTACATTTAGCCATGGTGGTGAACCAAAGCGAGGCTTGCAAATTACATCATTCAGTGAGGGTCTAGACATGGGGATATACGATGACCTATCTACATTTCCCTTTGTTATAATTATTGTTATACAATATTCAAGAAGAGGAATAGCATTAATGTATTTAAGCAGCCTGTGAAAGTGTTAACTGTAAAATTAAGAGCATTGAATGCTTAAGAAAATATGGAGCATAACTTATACATATGCATTTACATATGGTTCAAACTGTCCATTGCACTGAAATGTTAAATGATTTTTTAAAGTTCAAAAGTTCACAAACATTGAAGAGTTCAAAAGCGCGATGAGTGTTCGCATATGCAATGTCTATGAATATGTTTACTTAAACATAGTCAATATATCATATGTGAAATGTCAATATGAAATCACTGAAGATTAGAAACAATAATAACTAGCTCAGTTCTGTAAGTTAGAAATACAGTTCAAGTCGGTTACGAGAGTTAAAGCATGCATTATCATTTACTGAGTATAATCATGATATTTAGGATTAGGTTTCGACATTCTTCCACGACGAGTAAAGACCTGTTGCTTCACAGGTAAGTTTGGTTCAGAGTCTATATCATTTGTTGTTGTTTGAGTAGCACTCCCTGGAGGTGTGATTGTTGAACGTTGTTGTATGAGTAGCACTCACTGGAAGTGTGAATGTTGAACATGGCTCAGAAACATAATCCCTAGGAGGTGGTTTATTTACTTTGACTAAATGTCGACGATTTCTGCCTAGTGATTTCCCTTGTGTTTGAACAACATAAGCACGTGATTCAGTTGATTTTTCTTGAATTATTCTGAGTTGATTGTGTCCTGAATCAGATTGTAGACGAATGACATCACCGGGATTTACAGGGAGTCATTTTCTGGCGGATTTGTCAAAATGTATCTTTTGTTGACGTTTCAAGGTGAGACGATTGCATACAACACCGTCAACTAATGTTAGATCATCACCGAATTGGAAGAGAGGATAAATCTAATAAAAGGTAGGCAAACAAGTTTGAATTGTTTTGACAAGTTCAGTTACACTGGGTAAAGGGCTGTTTCGGTTTCCTTTTTCTGTTAAGCTTGTTGGGAGAAATGGGGACACAAAAGTAATTCGACTTTAATGTCATCAGTTTATTCTGGTATTTCGCTTAGAAAAGCACGAGATAGCATATCTGCTTTAAGTAAATCTTGCCTTTCATGTAGAAAACTTGAAGGTTGTAACTCTGGAGCTGGAGCATCATTCACTGAAGACGCATTGGTAGAAATAAAAAGGGTTTCTTAAACAGGGTTTAAAAAGATTTGTGATCTGTCTCAACTTGAACTTGTTTGTCATAGATGAATAGATGAAATGTAAAACAAGCAACCCCAATTGCAACAAGTTATTTTTCAATATGTGCTTGTTGTGTTTTTGTCATGGCGTGTGAACCATACCCGACGGGTTTTCTATTTTGAAGACATGCAACACCAATTCTTTTTTTGCGATGCGTCACAAGTTAAGGACGTTTTACACTATTCTATTGTTAAGCTAGGTTTGGGAGGGGGGTGCTGATGATGTGCTTGATCTTGTCGTTAGCAGTTTGATGGGTTGTATTCCATGTGAAAAGAACATCTTTGTGTAAAAGTGAAGGATTATATTTTGAAAGGTAAGTGACCATACCCTGGAATCTGTGTAGAGCTTTAACCTCTTGATGTGTAGGCATTTCGCACGTTGGTTGCACGTACTTTTACAGGGTCACGGAGAAGACCATTGGGTATTAGTAGATGACCAACATGTGTTGTACTGTTAGAGTTTAGGTCGGATTTCTTTGATGAGGTTTTCATCATGATTGCATTATGATTCTTCAAAGATGAGACTATCATCGATGCTCACTTCACAGCGAAGACCGCTGAATAAATGATCCATAGTTTTCTAAAAAAAAATGTCACTTCCTGTTGGGATGCCGTAAGGCAAGCTGAGGAAACAAATGCGACCAAAGGGTGTGCTTACTGTTGTTTTCATGGCAGATTCCTTGTCCAGTGGTATCTGCCAAAATCCACCGGAGGCATCCAGCTTTGTGAAATATTTAGCATTAGGCATTCTGGAGACGACTTCTTCAATAGTAAGTAATATATACTGCTGTCGAAGAATAGATTGATTACGGTCTCGTGGATCAATGCAAACACGTATTTCATCTTTTTCTATTTTTTGTGGCTACCATTGAGTATATTCATTCAGTTGGTTCATGTACATGCGAGATAACACCTATATCAACCATTAGTTGAAGTTAAGCTTGTACTATACGGCTGCTGAAAAACGACGCACGTACAACTGTGTGACGGATGGATCTACTTCTATTTGGTATACTACTGTAAGACGACCAAATTCTCCATCAAATAAACCATTGTAGATGTCTTTAATAAAGTCAACTGTTAAAGGACTGTCACTGGGGTTCGACTACCGTATGCGAATAGTTTGTAGAAAACAGCCTAGTGCTTAGTAAGAGTCACCTATCCATCGCTTTGTTAGACTTCAAGTGTATACTTTTTTACAAAATAAATTATCTTCATAAAATATGTTTTATTAGCTTTTGTTTTCCTTTATGAGGTATCAACGGGTTCAAAATAGCTGCAGTTCGATTGACTGCCGGCCCCGTATCTCGAAATATTATCTCACATGGCTAACTACTTCTAAACTACTGGGTGAACTTATTTGAAATTTCACAGCCCGATAGATTATGGCTGCTATTTTCAAGAATGTAAAATTTACGCCGTCATAACTATTTTAATTAACCCTTTCGTGGTGGGTTAAAAATAATACAAAACATGCCATAGCTGATGATTAATTTTATTTAAGTTGATATTGGATAATCGAAGCTATTGTAAATACATTGAGCGGTTAAAATAGTGCTATCCAAACCTGAATAAAAAAAATTAAAAACAAATAATTATTACATTCTAACTCTCTTTGGCTATGGTCATCTGTGCACAGCGACTCAAAATCTGAAGTACGACAACCCAGCTGACAACTGAGGGCTGGATCATACCACAATGGAGCAATTTCACATCAAACCTGTATACGTTGATGTGTAGTTTATTCATACACCCGCACTGACGCATTGATTTAAACTACAATGCACAATACTTCGAACCAAGGCACACAGTGTTATCAGAAGGCTTTTTCATATTTTATGCGAAGTAGATCCCAATCGGGCCAATCGAAATGCTCTGTTTTCCAAATTGACTTAAATTATCCAAGAAGATGTGGATTCATATGTAATCGACGGTGTTAGACACGTTGGTGCTAAAACTATAAAAGTCCACATTTAAGCATTACATAACCCACTTTATTTAGATTGTAAAAATCCAGCACCATGTCTCCAGTACTAAAACATCTATATACTATACAAATTTAGGCTTTTAACTTCAAAATATATTCATTCTATACTCTTTAAAATTAACTTTACTTTTTATCGATCACTCTTCTTGCCAAATGGCTAGCGCGATGGACTGTTTCTGAATCAACCAATGTTCGTCTCTTTCAAATCTTTTTTCCTGCAATATATAATCTGGTGCTAATTAAGTGTCACATATTCCTTTTTTTCTAAGACTTTTGCAGTGTATTTTTACGAAGAAAATAATAGCATTAAATATGTTATTTTTTTGGTGCGTAAAATCAGTCGCACATTAGTTTGTATAATTAAACATTTTCTAGTTATTATGGATACGGGTCTATAGCCAGCGGATTTTTCTTTTATCCTCTGGTTTTTCGTGGAATCGGTATAAGCGGGTTCAAAAAAACTGCCCGTATCCCGTCAATACTGTTTCGTGGCAATTTAAATTGTTCTTATTATTCTTTTATTTGTTTACTTTAAATTTTTGGCGAATATCTTCAAAAGTAAATTGTTGCGGAATTGGATATTTTGCAGAGTGGTGGAAGTGTAAATACCTTTCATTCTACAAACTTATGAAGTAAAAGGTCATGTGACTCCATCTTGATTTTAATAGCAAAATTTCAAAGATCATCTTCTCCTAGTTTTTGTTAGATAAAAAGTTTAAACCGTCTTCATTATACTAAGGATTGTTCAATTCATACAAATTGATCGCTTGTATGGTGACGCATACAAGTTTAAGTGTCTGCTTCAGTAGGTGTAATGCGTTTGATTAGGTTTAAGGTCACATTAAACGATTTTTCAGCTATGCTGTATCGTGAACAATTCAACAAATTCTATATTCCACAGTAATATGATTGTTCCACATTAAAGCCACACTAACCGGTAAACGTGATTATAGCTGAACAATTTCAAGCACACAATTTTGTCGCTTAAATGACCCATCGTTACCTAAAAAATATATAATGGAGTGTTTTCCCGCCTCTGAATTTACCAATAAGCATTGTAACATACCAAAGATATATATCACTTAACCCAGTTATTGTAAACTGCTACAACAACAACACATACTATAAGTGCCTGTTGTATTTTGTAGTGAGCGTCTCACAATACAAACTTAAACTTTGATATTATAAAGGAAAAATAAGAAACCAAAACTTTCAGTTTATGGAAAAAATGGAAAGTTCATAACTTTTTTCTGTTTGAAGAAAAAACAGAAACTCGCCGATTTTCCTTTAGTTAAATAGTTTTAGTGCATTTAACGGTTAGCGGGCCTTTAAAGAGATATGGGCGCTCAAGATATCTTATTTTCTGCCTAATTATAGAATTACGTTTTTTTGGCATGCAGAAGTAAGAAGCTTTTCGTAAATTCTACCACCGAAGGTCTAGGCAAAGTAAAGGTTTGGAAGTAAATAAAAGTATTACATTTAAATATGATTCCAGTATAGTAAAACGAAAAGGCGGCAACTCACGTATTAACAGGGCTTTGTTTGACATTCATACCTTAACATAAACAGGTTTATGAGTTTGTAGACGAATTTCGCTTTTATTCTCGCAAAATGTTGGTGTCTAATAAAGCCTTTCATTAGCAATTGTCTTTGCTTTTTATTAACTGTCGCAAATGCGACCCAGTAGGAGCTTTTTTAAACGAGTGACGAAAAGTGGGACTCCAACAAGACAACGCCCTCTTTATTTCGAGTTAGAATTTTAGCATGCTTTCCCTTGCTCGAACACACTCGGATCAATACTCAATGCAAAAAACTTCATTCCGACGGTAGAGTTTTAGTTTAAGGACAAATGTTAATACTTCGTTGACTCATAACAATCGGAATTTGTTGATCAAGTTGATTTTGGGCGCCCATGTATCTTTAAAGCACATCAAAAAGATAAATGAAATATAACCAAACGAACAGACACAAGTGTTAAAAACTTAACATATGTATCATTCAAAGTTACGATTGAAGAACCGTATCAGTAAGATATCTCAAGAACTAACAAAAATTCATATCCACCATTTATCCTTTCAAAGCGAATTTCACTCCTCTGTTCAATCCTTTCATTAAATAGTTTTGAAATATCTTAAACATTATATATACAAACTCAAAATTGGCTATATCTTTTGAGATATTTGACGACAAATGTTAATACTTCGTTGACCCAAAGCAATCGGAATTTGTTGATAAAAGTTATTTTGGGCGCCCATGTATCTTAAAAGTACATCAAAAAGAGAAATGAAATATAACGAAATGGACAGACTTCAGCAGGTCTATGAGAGCTTCGCGTTAAGGTGGTGACAATGTTAATGTTAAGAGATAGGCCAAGGTTAAGAGATAGCT
>JAVFBY010342529.1:0-10023 GCA_034781015.1 Tonicella lineata
TTGTAAATTGATCGCCAACAGCCAAAAGTGATCGGGAACGTAGTTCCCAGGTTCCCTACTTTTTCGAGCCCTGTACACCAATTGAACATCTCAGAAAATCTGTTTTGAGTACTTCTAATAATACAGCTCTATTTATTCAAGGCAAGCTTTTCTTTTCTGTCACTAGTGATTTTTTCCTTCATTAATAATCTTTTCTATTTCGACGTCTTGGAATCAGAAAAAAAATCTGTTAGGCGATAAGAAGCAATTTTGAATAGCACCCCTTTATTTACACATGGGACAATCATAGCGGTATAAATATTAAACTCGACTATACTGGGAACCTTTTTCCTTTACTGTGAGAATCTCATAAAATTCAAAGCCATGAAACCTCGAGGGTGTTACATGATACACAATGAAATTGAATATTCAATACTAGACCCTATGATCACCTCAACTCTTGTTGGATGCATTTCATTATCACTTGGGAATTTCGGTTCAGCCCAAAACCCTCAGGGGACTCACTTTTTAGGAAAACAAAACCAGTCATGCCAACAAGTCACAAACCAACACCCAACATATGACAGCTTTTGTACTCAGAATTAAAGTGGACATTTTTAATCCACAAATATATGTCAAGTGGAATTGAGAAATGTTAGGTGAACACCTAAAACCATCTATCAAATTGTGACAGGAAAAGCTCATAGCCATCTCTCCATTTATAACAGTGATCTGACAAGCCAAGTCGCAAAAACTACCCTGTTACTGTACTAAACAAGGGGCAATAATCCTTGTATAAATATTAAATACATGTACATTTTCTTGTTTTTACTCTTCATAGTTATTTTATATTCAGAGTTTAAATTTGAAGTACATGTATCACTACCAGTAATAGGAAACTGGCTCTTTGTTGAATTGATGTTTAAATCTAAGCCTAACTTGCATATATTTGGGGGTACATTTCACCTTTATGACGGAGTGATAGTCGAATGGGCGGAAGAAACCATCATTGACATCACCAGAAACATCAAAGACAAGACAGGAAAAGGGTGAGGCAAGACAGGATAGGATTTCACAACAAATCTGCTTCCTGATGCTCTGATGGTAGCGGCCCACTTTTTATTGGTAGCTGACTAGCCTCTTACTCTAAAAGATATGAAAACCCTAGATTAACTTTTTACACTGATCAATGAATCCCAGAAAAATATAATAAAAAAGAGATTGGAGAAAGTGATTTTGATAGAGGAGTTTGTCTCCTGCAGCAGAATGGTCATGAGTCTAGCTTCCTGCGTACATGTAGATATTATCCGGAGCCATTCAATATGTCTCTGGAATCACATAAGTATCTGTGGATAGATCTTAGTTTGGGAATAATGGTTATCAGTAGGTTGTGATCAGAAGGGGATGATTTATGACTGGCACAGTCTCTACTACACAGAGCCATGTAGCTAGACCAGGGGAAACCCTCACTAATAGAGTTTGGGATTGTCGGCTAGTTTTTGGTAAGTTAGCTCTCCTTATCTGGGAATAATCAGAGACACTCATGAACTCCCAGACAATATTTCACCTGATAAAATTAGAGTCTTCAAGACAACTCACTCGAGAGAAAATTGTTGGACCAGAGCCATTAGAAATGAAGTCACATAGGCACACGTACATACATACATGTAGACACACAGATCATGGGCTGCTACAGGAGTTTATAAATGCCATCACAAAAGACAGTCTCTCAATAAATTAGGAGCTTCAGGAATCTGACCAGGAAAAAAACTAGTAAAGCCATTATAGAGTTCTACATCGGAACACCACCAACACATAATGGGATAGGGATTTCCACTGATTATGTCCCTGACAAAAACTGTCCATCCAGCTTAGCCTCGCAGGCAAAATGACGTCACAACCAGGATGAGATAAATGTTAGAGACTTCTCACTAGAATAATTGCTCAAGACTTTCCACCTACACATTTGAATGTAAAGTACAGATGAATTCTTAGAATACACTCACCCTGGCCAGATGCTGATCTAACACTTAGCTCTCCCTGATCGGACCAGGGTACTACAATAGTACAGTATCCTAACTATCAACCAGTCACCCTGATTGGATTAATTGCGGTTTAACGCAGTACTCAGGGCTATTTCACCTGTATGACGGCGTCCCTGATTGGAATGTATACTTAGAATTCAGTTGTTCTGTACATTGAATGTCTTGTTATGCATCTTGGTTAAGTACTGGGGCTAATTCCATGTATGTTGTACGACAAAAAAAAAAAATTCCATACAATAAAATTATCTAACATTAAAATTTTACGTGGAAGTTGCTACAAGAATGATATTTTTTCTGCAGTTCTGTAAAACTGGCTGTTTACTCTAGATGATAATCATTGTGATTATATCTACTTTTAGTGTTAGATGCATGAGCATAGACCTCATGGGCCAGCATCTTAATAATGTAAATGTGTAAGTCAATGTATGGGTATAGGAAGGGGGTAAAATCATGCCAGTGCTCTTGATAACTTACAAGATGTCAAATACAGGTGATAAAAGTTGAAAATGAAACCAGAATTTTGCAACTTAAAGCCCATGCATCACATACATGTAGCTGGTACATGTACAATGTATATACATTTGTAAAACAACTCAAATTCAAGTTTTTGTTTTTCCTTTAAGATTCCGTACAGCTCAATTTCTTTGTCCGATTGCAAAGCAAAATTCTGTCACAAAGAACATAGTGGATTAATTCTAGAACAAAAGATGCTCATTTAGCTTCCCTTGTCAGTGCTTTGCGTATAGAACAATTGGCAACCTTCACTTTAGTAAAACTTTGGGTCACTATGGTTGGCCTCTAAAGATAAGTTGGTACATGAAGAGTGTTTGCCCTATAAACAAAAAGTTCTGAGTTTGACCCCAAAGGAGGCATGCCAATTTTCTTTCTCTACATTTATAAAATATAGAACATTAGACCTATAGTACTAAATTATATATGTTGGCTGGCAGTTTGGGTGACTGATTGATTCACTGGTGTAGTTTGGGTGGCTGATTGACCAATTACGTTATAATTCAATGCTACAGGTTGGTACTGGAAAATTAGTGAATTTGGTAAGATGCTTATAACACAGCCATTTTGTTTTACACCATCTTTAAGTTTTTTTTTAACTAGGTAATATAATAAACGCGTTGTTGCAAAAGGTGTGTACACCACCAATCAATGCATTAAAACACCAGAAAGCATTGACCAGATTTAGATGTTTTAATAATGATCCGACTAGACCTGGAGAAGTATATGTACATGTACATGTAAGCAGAAGCTTAATCTATTTGACTTGTCTATAGATGATCCAATGATTCTATATAACTGTATAGTGATAGTGTTCAGCAGCTGTGTGTGGTCCTGGCGATCTATACAGGGCTGTATAAATATATCCCAGCTATGCTGATTGATAGGGGGAGTGACTAGAGTAAACACCCAGGGAATAGGGTAGTGGGGATGATGCAGCCTGGAGAGATGAGTGCCCCTGTGTACCCCGACTTTACCCAGACATACTGATCTATCTGATTAGGTCAACTACAATAGCCCTAATCTAAACTCCAGCAGTATAACCAGACTAACCAATTAATGAGAATTTCTAGCCTACCAGACCCAGGTGACAGCCTCATCCTTTTTAACAGAATGTTAGTAGTCAATCAGACTGGGAGTCCCCTGAATAAAGAGTCTACAGACAGAGTTAAGGCTAACAGAGACAAGAGAACTTGGCCCCTCGAATGCCTTAACTCTATTCCAAGTATCTGCCTACTTCACTTCCTTCATGAACTCGCAACACAAAAATCTACCCATTGCCAATTTACTTTAATCAAATCACAACAACTTTCCTCTACTGATTTTATTCTTAGTCTTGTCAAAGCCGTCAGTTCGTTTATCTGATTTTCATTAGTATGTGGACAAAGTATCCATCTATGTGAAGGCAGGGACATGGCCTGCCTCTGGAAACCCAGGCTTCATCAAGGAATTTACACTTCAAAGGCTTGGTTAAGCTTCAATTCTCTATATTACATCAAGTCCCCTGTTACAATCTCTGCCAGTTCTAACCTCAGATGTCAGATAAATAGTTGTAAAGGCTTACTTTAGTCAAGGTAAACAGGACCCAGAAATACCCTAACCATATTCCAATAGACACATGTAATACAGTACAATGAAACTTGTCCTAACTGACACATCAGACTGATAGTGTTGTCACCAGGGAAAAAAGACAGTTTAGACGAGATGTCCTTTTATGAAATTATTTTTTTTAAACACAAAGTTGACCAAGAAAATTTGACACTTTAGATAGGATAGGATACTCAGGTGACGCTTTAGACAACTGATGTTAGTATACTCAGGTGAAAGTTTAGACAAGGTGTCTGATGTCAGTATACTCAGGTGACGGTTTAGACAAGGTGTCTGATGTCAGTATACTCAGGTGACGGTTTAGACAAGGTGACTGATGTCAGTATACTCAGGTGACAGTTTACACAAGATGTCAGTATACTTTAGGTGTTGATTAGTTTCACTGTTATACATGTACATGTATACAGGGGGGGAATCTAAAAATCTAAATTGACAGTAAGATGAGAGATGCGTTAAAAGTTAAAGAAAAAACAAACTACAATTTGTTAGGGTAATTAAAGTACAATGTAACTATGTAAAACAGTTGATAAAAGAGAGGCTGTGAGCCTGGTGTATTATTCCAACCTTTAAGACACCTGGGGTGGAGCGACATTTGATCATTTGCTAATTAATACCTGGGGATCCAGAGGGGATTAGAAATGAAGACCAATTTTACTACTGTGAAGTAATAAAGCTTACATAATACATGTAGGTGGCTTTGATTTTTCTTGTTTTCTCTTTTTAATAATTTTACACAAGGATTTGTTATGCTCAATTTCTCTGGATAGCAATTTTAAAACAAGTTATTAATGCATTGCAAATATTGAGACGCTGTGTATTTTATCAATTTCTGAATGAATAATTTATTAGATTACATTTTTTATAAATTCTTCCGTTAATGAAATATGTGATTTTGTCTTGAAAGGTTTGTTTTTTCTTAGGTTGTCAAGCTCTATGTTAGGCTAATTGCACGGAGAATGGCTAACTGTTAGAGGATGGTTTCTTAGATACAAGTTCTGCTTTATGATATTATATGGTCTCAAAGGGCTACTATATTAGACAACAGATTCTCTAGCAGATATTAACAGATTTGTATGCATTTGTTGCCTTGTTTAATATGACCAGAGTTCTGAGGCGTACTGTGGTCTACGATCTGCAGTGAAGAAATGCAACTCTAGATCCAAGTTTTTGCTTCTTGTTTTTTTTCCTCTCCACATAACAAGAAAACTTTGTCTATTCAGAAGATTTGGTATCTTTAGGTAAAAATGAAAATGTAGTTTTACATTATGTAGCAAAACACACAAAATAAATGAATGTTGACACACTTTGTGTTTTTGTAAAGTGACTCAAGTGATGACTAAGATTTTTTACTGTCAAGAACACGTGATTGAAGCCAAGATTGTGATAAAATTGATTACAAAATCACAAAGGTTATAAACTTATACTTTTTCCCCAGAATTATTTTAAGAAAAGTTATTTTTAGTCATACAGCTTCTGAACATCTCTATTTTAATCTATCTAATTTAGGAGAAGACAAAGTAGGATGTGACACTAACTGATAATAATTCTAGCCAGACATCTGTCTTAGAGTCATGCTTCATTAACATTGATCTAGATTTGCTATTTAGCATTATAAGAGGTCAAGAAGAACACAATGCTCATGAGTAAAATGGCATGATCTAAAAATTATGCAAGTTATGGCAAGTGTTTAACGTTGTCTTAGCTAAAATCTCCATTAAAAGTTATTAATTATACACATATAAAAGCCATCACTCCTCATTCACGTGAAAGGAAACTCTAAATGATGCATATTAACTACATTCCGCTACATGTCCTATGAATGTCAATTCACATACTGTAATCTGTTTTCCCTTTCATCATCTTAGAATTTCATTTCTGCGAGAAGATTTTTTAGTAGCCTCCTCCCCCCACCACCGCCACCCCCTCGTGACATAAAGAGCTAATGTTATATAATACATGCTGTGATTAACAGCTGATAACTTCTATCCTTTATTATGAGCATAGTAATTAGCAACTTAACAAGAATTTATATGTCAACAGCTAGTTATATTATGTAAGAGTCTGTATCTACATGATCACTGCTTATCTAAAGTTGAGTCATAAGCTTACATCAATGACTAACTACGGTATACATATTAGGTATTATGGAAATAAGATATAGATGTAGGCATTAGACTTATTATGTAAGTTTGATGACTATTTAGTGTCTTGATGATGTTATTCCTTAAATTTGAGAGGTTAACAGTTAATAAAATTAACCCATAATGATTCAATTGAGATTTGGATAAAATAATGATTCTGTCAGTTTGATGGTTATTCCTGGTCTTTGAGGGGTTAACAGTTAACAACATTAACCCATAATGAGTAAATTATGGTTAGGGTTAATAAAGATTGATTATGTCAGTTTGTTAATTATTGCTTATCTATTACTATGACATGTCAACAGTGAACAATATTATATAAACGTACCATCATGAGTGAATTCAGATTAAGGTCAAAAGTTTATTATGTCGGGTTCTACATTGTGGCTGATATCTGAGACATGATAATTAAATGTTTATTATGTTGGGTTCTACATTGTGGCTGATATCTGAGACATGATAATTAAATGTTTATTATGTCGGGTTCTACATTGTGGCTGATATCTGAGACATGATAATTAAATGTTTAACTATGACATAATATCAACAGTTAGTTTGTTTGATTGATTTGTGTTTAATGTCGTGGTCAAGGAATGGATATAAGACTTTGGTTTTTATAGGGGCTGTAATAGCACTAATAGGCAATTGAGGATCATTCTCCTATATACTTATTGTGTATCTTGGCTTAATATCTGTATTACGGATCATCTCCCTTTGATGCTTTTCTCAGTTATCTACATCAGAAATTTATGTGTTAGAAATTTCTTTTTATACAAGTATTTTGTGACAATTATGTGTATTTTATAATATATATTCAGCACTGCAGAGAATTTTAATTTCTGTGTGTATTTTAACGGTGTATTTGTATATTCAACCTAAATTCTAGACGGGTCTACTGGCTATATTCCATGTATATGTAATGTTGTAAGTTAAGACGAACATTGTGAAACTACTTAAGTCATTTTAAATATAGATAATTTCTTCATACTATTTCTTCTATAATTTATTGAAAATAATAATGTCAAGCATATCCCCAGGTGTGTTAAAATGCCTGTTATAACACATTATGAATGAATTTAAAGGAGATAAAATTGGTTGTTACTTACCATCTGTCTTGACGAGTCCTATACTGATAGCCAGGAACATAAGCCCAGCATACACCTTCATTTCTACAGCATTAGCGCTGAGCACACCTTACCTAAACGAGAGAAAAAACAGCAAAAAAATGGTCAGTGGTTACCGGCATTTAATGGGATGGTGATGATCCTAAACCCTTAAATCGTAATCTCCAACACCATGTAGACCAGTGGGAAGTGGATCCTGTTAGTAGAGGGGCAGGGAAGAAGGGCCAGGGGAAGGAGACGGTGTTAGTAGGTTTAAAGATGAAAGGCTGACCCGTTGTAACAACAGTGGGTTCTCACAGTCTTCATAAAGGTAGAAATCCTCTGTAGATGGCAGTGAAAAGACAAGCGTAAAAGTCTTTTCTGTGGATCCACTGGTTTCCTTGTTGTTCATTAGCACTTTTCAATATAACTTATAAATACAAACTCCTTGTGAACATAAATGATACTGTAGTTTTCTTGAACTCTTGTTTATAACACAAACTGCTTGCTAACATCTATGATATTGTAGTTATTTTCTGGAATTCTCGTACTGTATATTTAACAAATTGTTAACGTCTATGATATTGTAGTTTTTTTCTGAAACTCCCATACTGTATATTTCATAAATTGTTAACATTAATGATATTCCAGTTTTCTTGAACTCTCACAAATAACTGTATACATAAACTGCTTGGCAGGATATATAATATTTTTATCTGGAACTCCCGTTGAATGTTACATATTAAACTGTTTGTTAACATCTACGATACTGTAGTTTTCATGAATTGCGGACTATAACACGGACAATCTGTAGTGTAGTTCTATAAGACTATACGGCTTTACTTCATGTACATGTATGTATACATCCATTCACACTTCAATCAACACAGCCAGAAATTAGCTTCTTAAACATCGCTCTTAGTTTTTCCAGGTGAACTTCTACACAGACTTTCTTGTGGCTCATTAATGCAATCTCAAAGCTCTTTCTTAACCTAGCTGATAGAGACACATGTTACTCTGAATCTGCAGTATTTTTATGACACAGCCACACAGAATCACCGTTCTTACAGCCTAATACATGTGAGGTGACTGGCCATGTAGTAGGTGGTACACCTCTCAGCACACACTAGTCCTACAGTTCACTGTCAATGTCATACAAGTTCTCCAGCCAGCTGATCACAGGGAGCCACGGACAGTCTTACAACAGAGTTAGTCAGCCTTAGCCTATAGTCCTCATCTATGGGACTTGCTCGGCCACCATAACACTGAGTGAAGCGCCTTAGGGCATACTACATTAAACATGAGCCGGCCCATGTGACTACTCTACTATGTGGCCCTGGTCTAAACAGTCAGAGCGACCAATCACAGATTCAGTTACATACAAACTTCAAAGTGTTCATTACAAGCTACTATTGTTCCTTATCTAAACCCACTGAGTGATATGTCCCTTTATGAAGATGCCCTGTGATGAGATGTGTGAAGATGCCTGCTGTCAGGTCCCTGTAGAGCTCATTTAGTTGTCCTACAACCTGTACCACATCAACATGTGTCTGGGCTGCACATGAATACAAGACTATCCACAGCCAGTGTCTCTCAAGGCCACTGCATACATGTACATGTAGATCCTCACAACTATATTTGTGAATTTATTTAAATTTTGAAATGATCTGCTCTCTATTGTAAGATAGTCTAGATAGAGCTACCTTGTCTTATGTACATGTACAATGTACCTGTACCAGTCCACCAACATTAATGTGTTTATATGCAAAATTGAAGTTATAAAGCAATCTACATGTACTACTGTTTTAAATTCTACCAGAACTAGTCTATTAACTAGAAGTGTGCAACTCCCATATATTTCAAAAGTAAGTCGCACTGGCACAGGGAAGTCGATTAATTAAAACCGGCATAGATAGGCTCACTGGCATTGGGGACTGAGCACTCTGTTTTAACATATGATGTGATGTAGCACACAAGAAAATTGATTGGGACAGTCCGCCAGCAGTCCGCAGATTGTAGACTCGCAAGACACAGAGTAGAGGAGGATTTAAGGCCCACAATTCCGCAATATAAAAAAGTCAACGGGCTGTCAATAGCCCTGGATGACTGATAATATACACTACTATCAGTCGTGGCTATCCTATTTACATTATAGCAAGTAGGTTTTTGCAGACGTTTAAACATTTTGCCCTAAAAATCAAATTAAACCATCACGTTCTCCAAAAATCAACCATTATAGTAAACCTTGATATATTCCCTTTCATTATGAACATATTTCAATGTAATCTGAATAAGTTCTGACAGGAAATCTGGATGAAAACTGAATAGGTAGACACAATGCAACAGCAACAACATGGCAATTTGCCGGTTTGAATACCTCTGAATGATGGTCTTACATGTTATTCTGATTTCCTTTAGAACTTATTTTGGATTACTGTAAAAGATGTTGATGACGAAAGAGAATATATCTCAAGGTTTACTTATAATGAAGGTGGATTTTTGCAGAACAGTATAAATATGTAGATAGGACTGCCATGACTGATAATAAGCTACATGTTATTGTATACATGGTTTTCACATACGGGCACTTGCCGACCAAAACACCGAAAGTGCCGCCATGTTTGAGGGCAAACAGCG
>JAVFBY010342640.1:0-10023 GCA_034781015.1 Tonicella lineata
TATCAATTAAAACTTGAAGTATTATAAAAAAAACCTAATCAAATTAAACAAACAACAAAATGATTTGCCATCCATAAACAATAATATTAAACAGGTGTGCATCAGTAGGCTAACTGCGATAGATGGAAGTCAAAATCTCGACAACTGAAAACTCAATTTATTCTGAAACTCTGGGTCAGATTTTTTTGACATCCTTTGATAGGCACCCTGATTGAGTTTTTATCTGTTTTGACAACAGTGTATGTTTTATGCGAGAAATAACTTTAATTTACTGTTATTTAATTTTCAAATAAATGTTTTAGACTTGTATTGTGTAGAATATGTGTTTCAAAGCACTTTAAATTTTATGGTAGCGCATCATGTGACTATTAACTGAACATTCAAGTCATAATCAAAATGCCTTTGAGCACTGTGTTAAACACCAATCAAACAATATCAATCAATCAAGTATATGAACTTTATTCATATATCGATGGAAATTAAAAACAAAAAAGATTATTAAAATAAATCAACAAATTCAAACCAACTACGAGGGCTCGCGCCGTGGCTTGGTGGTTAGAGCGTCTGACTGGCATGACTACCGATTCAGTATTTCATCTATTCCAGCCAGTAAATTTAGTTTTCATTAATGCAATTTAGTTTTCCCCCCATAAACGTAGCCAAGTTCAGTTTTTTCATGTTTCACATTGAGTTTTCCAAAGTTTTTGACAACTGCTATTCAGTTGTCAAAATCGAGGTGTACCTAACCCTGGCTAAAATTCTTTCTTGCTGCAAACAATTCCCACAAACATGACCAAAATCGCAAAGGCTTCAAGTTGGTTTCCAGTATATCAAAATTAATTAATGTTAGTAAATTAAATGAGCTAAATCTCATATAATTAAAAGCTTTTGAAGTGCACAGATTAGCAGTTACATAATAAACTATAGATTTTATTTGAATGAACGTTTCCTGGCCTGGAGTTACTCTTACATACTTAACTATTGCATGGATTTCATTATGTAGCATGTGGTTATAATAAAGCTAATAACTAAAGGGCTATTGTTGATGTTAAACTAAGATGTGGCCTATTTAAAACAATACCCCTATGGATTTCAGTAACAAGCCAGCATTTAGGAGAGGACTTGAGTGATTGTAAGTGATGAAAAGTTATGCTGGTTAGGGCGTACTAAAATATTAACAAGCCAAGTTAACATTATACAGCAATGTATGTACCACTCGGTATTAATGGTGAAAATAGGTAAAACACACAAGTTTAATGGATTGAGCGCTGGAAACAAACATGTTTTAAACCTTTTCAAAGAGCAGTCATTAAATGCAAGTCATTCTCTATTAAATCATTTTCCACAGCAAGGGTCAATATGTATCAGTTCAGACTGATAGGTGTTTACCCTTGCTCTCACAAGCTACTTGCCCTGGTGGTGTCTGAGCTAAGGGGCATCAGGAAGTAGAATCTTTTGTGGTGTTTTTTTCTTCTTTTTTCCTGTCCTTGTCCTGTCTTTTCTTTTGTGTTGCCAGTGACATTATTAAGGGGTGGGGTTTCCTTCTTTTGGGCTGGCAAGTCGTCATATACAAAAGTAACATTAGGTGAAATACCCCTGAGCACAGCGATGACATTTTAGTTGATTCAGTGTATACGTAAATTGTATTTCCATTTACAAATTACAAGGGACAAATAGACTGATTACTGCTAAGTTGTAATTCTCCGTTTTGAAAACTAGAAATAAGCCTGCAAATTATGAACACTGGTTTACTCATCATTAACAATATTAGTTTGATTTTTAGCTTCTTTTTGTGTCAGAAAATACAAAAGACAAAGAAAACCCAATTAAAGAAAATGATACAATATTTTTGTGATTTATTGACGAGGGGACGAACATAGAAACCTTTGAACAGTAGACTAAGGGTTTACTCAGAGGGGCCCGGTGTGAATCTGTCCTTTGGACACCCTGGATTGAACCATTGCCTAATTTGGACACCCTGTTTTAAGAAAATATAACTTGAAGGAGATAGGGAAATTGTGAAAACTGGACACCCAGTTAATTAAAAAGTGAAAAAATTACCATTTTGGACACCAGACCATACTTTGGATTTCTGTCTAAGCCCTTGCAATAGACATTGTGTGAGTGTAAAACAGAACTTGTGAAAAGTTATTAATCCAAACCTAATTCTATTTGATCTATCTGACAGCTGTATTTAGTGTCATTTAATTTGAGATGAAAGATCTGTTACATCAAATTAATCCTAAGATTAAACAATAATGACTCAATTTACAGATTTCTCTTAGAAAGTGAAAATTATCCCAATGTGAAAAGTTTCTTTCCATTTGCACAAAGCCCTAAGATACAGCATACGATAAGGTTATCTCTTTGTAAGTAACACATTCACTGAGGGAAATTGTCAGTCTTCATTATTTCAATGACTTGTTGTATTACAAGAGAAATTAGTGATGTGTAAACCATCATTGAAAAACTTACAAAACGTTATTTAGTAGTACTGTATGTGATTCTGTTAATAGTTATAGGGCTGGATGTCTAGCCTATCAAGGGTAATATTCTGCTACTTACAACATTTTGTCATGTTATAAATTGCTATTCTCACAAAGATTGCTATTGATACAACATTTTACAATGTTAGTACTACTGCCTAGTGCCTACTGCCAAACAAAAGAAAACCTACGACAAACAAGGGGGAAAAAATTCATACATTAATACACACTAACATATGTAGAAAATAATTAAATATGAGCTTATCATGTATTACTATAATAATTTTATGTTGTTTTTTTTTTCATTCCCATTATTAGATGACATGATGTTCTTTTGTAATCTAATTGATATTAGCTAAAAACTTTACAAAAAACAAAATTATTTTATCAATGAATCAGACTCATTTACTTTGTCTTTCGTTTGTACTTGTAAGTAATGAATAGATTTCTTAAAATAGTAACATAATTTGTGTTCAATTGTTCTTTCTGTACTACATGATAACATTCATTGGTAAGACAAATGATGTCTTTTATAAACATAGATACAATGTATGTGCTTCAATTACAAATGTCTTTATGAATGAATGAGCAGATTGGTACATCTTCCTGAAAATATAGTGAGATAAAATGAGGGACACATGGGGATACCTCAACAGTAACATATACAACCACTGGAAACAAATATTAATTTTGTTGCCTGTATATGTTGTCAACTTTGTGAAGATAAATTACCTGAGCCATGTACAGAAAATCAAATTTTTTTTTTGAGGCGGTGGAGAGGGGGGATTTTAAAATTTTGATGTTTTACCAGTTGAAGAAAGAGATACAAATTAAATTATAACTGGATGCAAAGGTGTAAAATGAGGGTGTAATATTGAATTTTTGTTTTGACTAGTTTGTTTAAAAGGCTTACTGCTGCTCTTTGTCAACACTGACCTCTTCACTTACATAGACTGGCTCAAACGTGTTACTTTCCCTAAATCCCATCTTCACCTGGGGAGAATGTCACCAGAAAACCATGTTTAGCAAATAGAAAGTATTTCTAAAATAAGAAAATTCAATAGAGTGGACAGTTTGTCGCTGTGAGCTGTGTGCCAATTTCAGCATGACTTGATAACTATTGGTGGTGTGTGAAATTTGGCCTTGGTGGGTCCGGCAAGACAAAATGTCTCGCATGTTCCAGTTTCTCTAATTCAAAGAAAGAAGCCGACAGTTAGTTTGCTTAAAGATGGGGAGGTCAACAACTATCACCTAGTTTTTCTTTGGCACAAGGTTGAAGCCACCCCTCCTTCGCTGTTTGCGCTGAACGTTTTGGTAAACCTTTAACAAACGTTTATCGAGACAAGGGGAAATAAGGCAAGTAATATGGGCGCAGTAATATCGCCGATCAAACATTGCTGATGGCCTTTGTTCTAGCATCATTGCTTGGTACAACACATACGCCAACAGGGAAACTTACATGCTTTAACCCTGCTGAATAAAATTTTTTAAAACTTCTCGTTAGTTTGAAGGAGTGAACACCTTTCTAGCACAACCTGTGTAGTTTGCAAAGAGGCAGACAAGGGATTCTACATTGTATCTTCTTTCATAGAGCTATCATGTTACTTCAGGTAATAGGTTAATTTCCTCTTTTGTTTAAACTTTTAAAATGGGATTTTTGTAAAAGATTGTTTTTGAAACTTTATTTCTGTAAAAGGTTTCTTGATAATGAGATAGACAAAATTATTAAAGCCAGTCCAGTACAAGAAATGTCCGCACCTTAATGTTTAGTTTAATTTTTTTTCTTTGGAATACTTAACCTAATTTAATAAACACGCATGATAGTGTTTTGTTTAAGTTCATTTTATTTATTTTTTTAATTTTAACACTTGCAGACACTTTTTTTGTTTTTTTCTAAACTGATGTTGTTGATATAGGGTTTTATGAATCTGATTTGTTGAAATTTGATCTATATGATGACATGTTATATTTGGGTTTATATGGTGTTACGCAAGGGTCCATTTTGTCACCTTTTAATTAAATGTATATACCATAGCAGTTTAACCTGCAGGTTCTGTAACATGAGGCTAATTCATGTAAGTACCAACCACATTATACTCATTGTAATGATTCCCCTGAAGAGCTCTTGTCTTTATACATGTGAGTTGTTGTATGCTAATTGCATGACATCACCATTTGTCTTTGTAAACTCTGTTTGCATGATATTGCTCAAGAACTGTTACTGTTTATTTTACAACTGCCGAGATCCAATTAATGATTAATCTATTGTGTCAAAATAGGTATTCCTGTTGGGCAACTGTTTCACAAATGAAACCAAATCAATTGATTTGGGGTCTTGAAGCATACGCAAATGCAGACACTTTCGATTTAAACCGAATCCCTAAACTAAAGGTGATTCTGAGTGAAGATCGGTACTACTACTTGCGTCTGAATTAATTTCCCTAAGATTTCATTTTTACATTCTGCTTTTAAAATGGAATTTTGGTATTAATTCCAGCAAAATATCTACATACAATACAGCAGGGATATGATGTTAACCTATTAAGGTCTTGTTAATTCTGCTATGGTAATCCATGGTAACCTACATCTATAAATATCTTCTATAGTATGAAAGGCCAGTCTTTTTATGGAAATCCTTGTTGCCTAAATACGATTCCATACAAATCAGGGGCTGATTCCACAAAGCCATTTCTGACAAAATACTAAATTCAATTTTGTTGAAATCTGTGTGCAAAATGTCATACAGATGTTACATGAATATATACTTAGTCATCATGAAAATAATTCCTTAATATTAAATTTTAAAGCTCAAAAGTAGGTAAATAAGGTTGATTAAAGATTTTGAATCCAGTATAAAACTGTTTTGTGGAGTCGGATCATGTTCAACCGTTGGACGTAACTAACATCAAATCCCTAAATACATGTAGAGTAGAAATCAAACTCCATTTGCCCACTTGGAAATCCTGCAGTTTTATTGTTTTAAAAGTTTTTCTTTTAACTATTAAGACTAAGAATCTTCAAAGTTTAATTTAGCACTCATGAAGCATTTTTTTTATGTAAGCTTGCTACCATGTGTTTGTGTTAACCTTACATTGCATAACTTAATTTTTAGTTGTATGTGTATGTACTTTGTCTCTTTTACATGTAGCATGTTCAATATTAACTCTCAACTCGCAGCTGCTTGCTGAGAGCTTCATGTCGCTCTCAGAGTTTAAATGGGGCTTCAGGAAGCTGATTTGATGTGATATCCTGTTTTATTCCATCCTTTTTCTATCCTTGTTATGGGTGGTTTTCTCCCCCCATTTGACTGTACCATCATATTGGTAAAATACGTCTGAGCCTTTAATATGTAAAGCACCAATCGATCAATATTGACTCCTAAATAAAGCGGTTGTGTAGTTTTTACATGTATCACTCACTCACTGTATTTATATTTCCATGAATATTGTACTGGTTGATAATTTTGGTGTTTCTCTTTTGATCACTGAGTAGTTTGACCCCAATCTGGAGCTATGCAAGGAGATTGACCGGCTGAACCGACTCTTACCCTTGGGGGGACACCCAGGACAGGACACCAACAATGACCGCTGTGTTCCCGTCAGTAATATGCAGAAAGTACCATCCATCTCAGATCTGTCAGATGAAAGCCTTGGTAAGTTCAAAATTCTTTATAAATTCTAAAACATGTCCTTAATAATCTTTACTACCCGGTAGATGCATTTCTTGAATCTTAGTTGTTGAACAATGTCAGTAAAAGATGGTCAAAGTCAACCATCAACTAAAATCTACGCCCTCCATATGCCATATCACCTCGTCGAAGCGGTCTCTACCCAGTCTGAAACACCTCGAACCCATGTTCTAACCCTTACTTACTATGTTAAACTCCTCAGTGGTAGTTATAATATCAGGAATATAGATAAATTTACACTTAAAGCAGGCTTATATACAGTGGCGTTCAGCAAACGGTTCACTAATAAATAAAATATCTAAATTCCTGATGGTGGTTAACTAACATAGATAGACTGAAATATATAATATTTATCATAATGACTTCATTATTCAGAGTAACTCTCGTTTTGTTTTATGCAAAGTTGATTGGTGGTCAAACTTCATTATATCATACAGTTGTATGAGCAGCATGCTTAGATTTTTTGGCTACTTTGTTCTTTTACAACAGGACATTTTATTGCTGACATTTAAGAAGATACATCATAATGTACATCTGATCGTTGTAAATAATACATGGTTAAATATTAATCAAATCAATAATAAAACATGAACGTTTAAAATTAATGTAAATGTTTTTTTTTGCTGCTATCATTAAAATAAATTTCATATTTACATGTGGAAACATTATCTAAGGTAAGTGAATGTAATAATCTTCGACCCAACCTTTATAAAAACATGTTCAATGTGTTTATATATAAAATTATATTATTGTTGATGCCATGTACTTTGTTTATGATTAAAGGGATTTATTTGAATCAGCATTCAATAATTTAAAAAGACAGCAGAAACACAACGTTGTATTATTTAAAATGTGCATCAAATACTATTATAAAACTGCAAAGTATTCCTAGTATACATGTGTAGATTAACAAATGCAACAGTTTGTTATAAATATAGCTAGGAGAGGTTCTTCACTTATAAAATCCCGGCCTGCATATGCATTATTAACTCTACTAACAGGTGTAATAAATTATATCTTATTGCCCCAACATCAGTCATTTCTCAAAAGCAATGACAATATAATATGTAAAGACTTTTCCATTTATTTTATTGAAGTTTACAATGTAAAGCATTTTAGATTGAAGTGATAACAATTAAAGGGAAGGAAGTGACTAATGTTGGTATAATTATACTTTCATTATTTAGGGCTAACACGTTCTTAATCTTAGCTACAAAAGATTTTAGTTCAGAAAAGTTTGCAGGCTGGGCCCTTTACAGAATAGAACCCACAACCTCCATCAAACCATCAACAGTAAATGCTGGCGCCATAGACCATTCAGAAGAAGACAAGTGGTCTATGTTGCCAACATTTATTGCAAGCGCTTTGGTGCCGACTTGAGGGTCATGGATTTGATTTCTATACAAGAGTCGGTCTGCAAAATTTCTGTACTGTAATCTATTCTAAATAAAAAAGTTTTTATCCATAAAATAATAAAAATACTGCTAATGGTGACTGGAAAACATTAAAATTATTTAGTTAATATAATTGTAATTTATATACCATTATTCTTAAACAGAAAACTATTTTTTTTTATTTCAAACTAAACCCTGAAGGGCATGGCAGTTAACTGGTTACTTGAGAGCCTTGTTTTCATAGAGTGACAAGGCATGATTAGCTATTGTTACAAATAAAGTGCTCTCAAATCGGTGCACTTCATTATCAGATCATTCACTGGTTAATCAGATTGGTCAATGATGGAGAGCCAGCAGGGGCCACCATGATGCAATAGTCAGCATATTGTTCACACATTCTCATTGATTCCTGGGTGTGACTGATTACCCCTTGAGCCCCGAGTCACCTGGGGTGCAATGATGTCAGGATAAATATCAACAATTTACTTGTCATTTTAGAAGAGGCAATAGACAGCCATGTCACTAGTCCACACCACACAGACAGCCATTGTTCACCACAACCATTGACTGGAAGGTGCCATGACTCAGCAATTTATGACCAATCAGAATGAGGCTTGACCCAATTGAAGGGTCAAAGTGCAGAGGTTTCCCATTGACCTGCCAGTGAAAGTGGTTTATGTAGTTTATATGACTGGGAATAATTTCTCCAGAGTCAAACCACATGAATTAACTCTGACTACAAGGAATTAACTCTTTCACCTGCTGGCCAATGAATGAATGACTGTCTCTTGTTAACAATAGACAGTGCACAGTACCTGTTTCACTCTTGTTGACCATTCATACTAAATTGCAATTTGCAAAGGGGGTTTTAAATCTGATACCTCTCTGCCAGTGATAGTATTGTTAGATCTCCTTTACATTTTAATACCTTTTGGCCTCTTTTTTTAGTCTACTAATTAGCTACCTTTTTACTGCTGTAAAATGTCTAAATACTGGTTTGGTCTGTTAATTACTGGGGTAAAAAGTTAATTATTGAAAACATCTTGAGGACATCTATTGACTCTCTTAGTGACTTCCCAAGGTTTGTCACTGACTTAATCTTACATTGAGCTTTGGGCCGTTCTCTTTGACAAATGGACTCCTCATCCATTGGAATATATATGTTAGTACAACCTATTAAAAATTTGTGTGAATACCATTTTAGAAGCGGATGTATAAAGAAACGAAATATTTTAATATAGATTACAATCTACTTCCCAAAATTATTATGTTTTGTTTGATCTCCTTGCGGGTGGTTGTTAGGAGCTTCCTGATGCCCTAGTGCTCACAGAGCTAAGGGGCATCAGGAAGCTGTGATGGGATTTGTTGAAGATTCCAAAGACATGTAAGCAGGTTGTTGGCCGGAACTTCCTGATGCCCTGGTGCTCTCAAAAGAGGCATCAGGAAGCCGATTTGTTGAGATTTCCTATTGACCTGTCCTTTCCTGCCCCTCTTCCTCCTTCCATTTGACTGGCACACCATATAGGTAAAATACCAAAGGAGCACAGAATAACGTGGGCAAACTACTTTTCACGCACTTTCTTGCATAACTTTTCATCTTCAGAACTCGGGATAGCAAGCCATCACGTGGTGTTCTACCAAGAAAAAAGAGAAGGCCAATAGCACATCTTAATGTGAGCTCAGTGGTAAAACACCAAGCAATCATTCAATCAAACACATTTAAACATTTCTTATTTGTTCTATTTATGGAATATTCGGTTCACCCACCAAACCAAGGCCAAATTAGATTTGTGTGTGGACATTGTCATCCTAAATTATACAGGAAAAAATACAAGAAAATACAGTTTTCGTATATTTCATCAAGGGACAACTGATCTCATTCTGTGTTGTGGCATGTATAGCAATATACATTGTAACTTGTAAGTTCTTCGTCACTGACCAGTTTTTTTTTTCACAAAAGCCTCAGTAGCTTTATGAACAAAGTACATGCTGTATGCTGGCCAGCGCAACAGTTAACCAAATTTATATGCCATATTAAGAATTGTCAGTTGTAATTCCCTTTTTCCATTTATGAAATATAAAACTTCTCTGTGTGCCCTGCTATTTTTGCCTGCCCCTTAAGCCCATTCCTGTGGTGCCATTGTTTGCCTTATTGCTGGAGGGTGAAAGGTCCTCAGCTGTGTTTTCCCCCTGCATATGGTGTACCTTAGCCAGCCGAACTTGTCACCACGGCCTAGCTATGAGTCACACTGTTAACTAAACATCAAATCTGGGTTACCACTAAGAGATTTCTAGCCATTATTTTCTCATACACTTGGACCCCTGTAGAGGGAGGGATTCAACCAAGTTAAAACTTATACCAGCCTATGTTAAAGTTTATCACTTTAAAATAATAGAACTTCTGGAAAAGAACAGACAACTACTAGATAACATGATTTTATAAGAAACCAACAGT
>JAVFBY010342751.1:0-10022 GCA_034781015.1 Tonicella lineata
CTCGAAAATGCCGATATAAGCTCTAATTTGCATCTTTTTAGGAATATGGCCTAGTCTATATTTATATAACTAAGTTTTATTTAGGTATAAATGTATGGCTTGGTGTTTAACGTTCAGCTTAATCTGAATTAAAAGCCGGCATTAAATCAGATACCATCGGAGAAATTGTCTTAGAACAATTGACGCTGGAGCAAATGCCACCGAACGAAAAATGCCCTTCGTAAGCCCCAGCCCACGCGACGCGGCTTCCGATTTATATAACTCATGGACTAAGCAACAACATGTACTTTAACAAAAAAGAAGAAAATGTTATCATTTTTTCTTATTCAAATACGTTTTGTCTTTTAAGCTTTGGACTGGTGCCTTAGCTAAACTTAAAATTTGACTATGGTGGAGTGAGAAAAAAAATGTAATTAGATTCCGGGCCAAAATAAGACATTTGCTGCCAGGAATGTAATAAGTGCAACATTCCGGGCAGCTGTGCGGCCCGGAATGTAATAAGTATTACATTCCTGACAGCCCTGATGCCCGGAATGTATCAAGTATTATATTCCGGGCAGCACATTCCTCGACTTTTTTACATTCCGGCCAGCTACACCAAATTTCCAATTTTTCTATTTTACAAAATGAAGACAGAGGATATACACATGTAGTCCAACGGCAGACAATGATACAGTACTTTATTAACAATTTTAAATAGTTAAATTTTAGATGAATCGATTGTTTTGAAAACTAACTTTGTCACTGATCAGACTCGAACAAACAATTCTATGAAGAAGTG
The DNA here is from genome assembly GCA_034781015.1 of Tonicella lineata. Taxonomy (NCBI): domain Eukaryota; kingdom Metazoa; phylum Mollusca; class Polyplacophora; order Chitonida; family Mopaliidae; genus Tonicella; species Tonicella lineata. Next base: position 782 of record JAVFBY010342751.1, read on the forward strand.
TTCGGTGAACTGTGACAAACTGATCAAATCCAGCTGTGATTACCAATGCATGTATTTCAACATCGTATTAATACTTTGTAAATTGTAAACTGTTAAAAAAAACTGAAGACAGAACTTTAGAGTCCATATTTAAAAAAATTACCTTTTTATGGTTTAAGAAATCATCTTTTTAAATGTAGGAAAAGAAAATTATTCTGAAGGCCCTCCAGTCCGTCGCTCACCACTTCATTTATAGCCAGGTGGCATGACGTAAATGTATTTGGTTGTTTCATTTCTTTTGGTTTCTTTTTTGCCTCGCTATTTTAAAGGCAAAACAGGCCTGTGTCGTTGGCAATATCTTCCTCTGGTTATGTGAACTCATTCTAGGAGAATTTAACAAATAGTCTCAGGACTCTTTATTAAAAAAAAAGGCATCTTAATATCGAATTGGACAGATTTTGTTAAATTAACATTATATCAAGTTTGTGTCGTAGAGCGATTTTGCTTGGATTTCCACGGATGCTTAGTGCTGTGTTTAAAACTGCATCTTAATACCGATTTTAACGGATTTTATTAACATAATCATTAGATCAAGTTTGTGTTGTAGAGCGATTTTGCTTCGATCTCCACGGATGCATAGTTTTAACCTGTGTGTTTAAAACTGCATCTTTATACCGTTCTTAACAGATTTATTGTAGAGTGATTTTACTTCGATTTCCATGGATCATAGTTGTGTGTTTGGAATAAAAAAAAAACAGTGGAACAGTGACCAGCGTAAGTCGTAGGGCGATTTTGCTTTTAATTCCACGGATGCATAGTCCTGTTTAAAGCGGTATTTTATTGCCTGTTTTAAAAGTTTTTGTAACTCAACATCAAATTAAATTTGTGTTATAAAGCGATTTTGTTTGAATTTCTAAGAATGCGTAGTTGTGTGTTTAAAAAAAAACAGTGGAACAGTGACATATGTAAATGATGCCTGGGTTCTGTGAAGATATTTTGGAAGGACAGATTTGGGATTTGCTGGAAAAACATTTCAGAGCGGGTGTGATAAAATGCGGTTATATTGTTCCCTATTTATTATTCCTTATTCAGTTCGGATTTAGGGCTGGAGTTGGGACGGTAGATGCTATCTTTCCGTTATATAGATTGATCAATTCTTGAAGTCGTGTGTGTCGTGAAAGATTCACGATTTTTATTCAGAACTTTCCGAAAGTGAAATAACCTCGGTGACATTTTACAAACAGTAATTTATGTAACTTACTTAATTTGTTACATTAATGACTTCGTTTCATCGTACTTCAAATTAACTTCGTTTTCATTGTAATTGATTCGTTTTATTGTATTTCGATTTACTATGGGCATTTTTTCTTTCGTTTTACGGTATCTGTCTGTTACTGCACTGTTCTAGCATTTGCCAATTTCTATATACCATTTACGGTAATTTTCAAACTTGGCGCCGTTATATTAGGCCTGACATTATCCGACATTCAAATTTAGCGCCTTTTGTGTTAGGCCTGGTATTATAGCACATTTCAAACTTGGCGCCTTTACGCTAGGCCAGGACTTATCGGCCTATTTATTAACAGCAACTGTATAAAGCAGTAAAAAATACCATGCTAGGCACTCTTCAGAAATACTAACATCAGTGCAGTTAGAGATAGATGTTCGCCAGTAGTTGCCCACCAGCCTGTATTTTTATTTCGTAGTAAACGATGAAGTTCCATTTAATTTAGACTCTCCCTTCTTTTCTTGTGTCTGTGTTCACGACATAATTTGGTGCCGAAACCCGGGAACTTTATTAATTTGTTGTGACCTTAAAAGAGAGTACCATGTCTCTGTCCTATTTAAAAGGCTTAAAGACTCGATACAAGAATTCCCTTAAGCGGGAAACGGCACGTGTGGCAACTATTGTAAATAAACCAGTAACTGATGACGACTTGGACCGGGAACTCCAGAATACTACTATTGTGCTGTGTAAACTACGAGATTTCGCTTCTAAATGGGAAGATGCCAACGAGAGGTTTGTGACTACAGCTGAAGAGTCCGCTTCTAAGGAGGAACTTCTACGGATACAAGAATCTGATCATGAGGAAGCAAACTTTATGGATTTTGTGTCTAACGGGATCGCAGAGATGGCGGCGTGGGAAATATTTCTGCGGGGACGACAAAAAGATATCAAACGTGAACTTTCAACAGATTTTGATGAAAAACTTACCAGGTTAGTTGATTTACAAACTCAGTTTCAAATTCAAACTCAATCACTATTTCAAACTCAACAAACTCAAAGTGAGCATTTACAAGAACTTCAAACCGTAGCTTCTCGTGGCAATAGAGTTTCTCATAGTGAAGTTTCTGTGAAGTTGCCCAAACTAGAGATGCTATCCTTCAATGGCGATATATTGATTTGGAAATCATTTTGGGATGTTTTCGAAGCAGCTGTTCATTGTAATACCAAGTTATCAAATGCTGAAAAATTTACTTACCTTAAAAGCAAGCTTACAGGTGACGCATTGTCTACAATAGCCGGTGTTCCACTTACAAACGACAGCTATTGTGTTGCAGTCCAACTTCTTCAAGAGCGATATGCTGATACTCAGACCATCGTCAACGCCCATTATACATGTTTGATGGATTTGCCTCAATCGCCAAATAACATTGGTAAGTTACGACTACTTTTTGATGATCTGGAGACTCATCTTCGTAGCTTAGAATCCTATGGACAATCTATTGATCAAAATATTTTCATATCTTTGATAACCTCTAAATTGCCGAAAGACGTTCTCACCCAATTAGAGATTCAAAAAGGCCATGCTGTAAAATGGACTGTTCAAACTCTTAGAGACTCTTTACGTAATTATATCATGGCTAGGGAAACCGCCGAACGTCAATGTCTACCTGTACATTCTTCTACAAAACAGCGTGAAAATACTAAAATGCCATTTTCTTCTAGTTCATCTTCTTACAGATCTCCAAGCCAGCCTTCCATCAAGTCTGCTGAAGTCCTTGTAACCGACGAAAGATACCCATCTCGCCCACAGACTGGTTGCCGATTTTGTGGACAACAACATTGGTCGGACGAGTGTTCGGTATATGCCACCGTAGAATCACGTAAGGATAGGATCAGAGGTCATTGTTTCAATTGTCTCCAAAAAGGTCATCGAATCAAAGACTGTGAGTATGATAAGAAATGTTTCCACTGTCAACAACGTAACAATCACCACAGGAGTCTGTGTCACAAGAAATTTCCCGCCCGTAACTCTGAATCTTCTCATCTCGCCAATGAAACTTATACACGACCACATAAAACAGAACAATCAATGTTGTCATCTGGAGAAAGTGTACTTATGCAAACAGCAACTGTTAATGTTCGTAAACCAGGTATAAAATCTAACGTATCAACTCGTTTATTACTAGACTCGGGAAGTCAGCGTACATACATCACTCAAGATCTAGCCAAGAAACTAAATCTCCAATTAGGTAAAGAAAAAGAGGAAGTGTCTGTAGTAACTTTTGGTGCAAAAAACTCTCAAATAATTAAAACTTCAGTAACCACACTAGAACTACATTTGAAAGATGGCACATTTCTTAAGATAAGAGCAAATGTTGTTCCACAAATCACAGGTACTATACATCGCATGCCAGTAAACTTGAATAATTGTGAAAATTGGAATTTTCTTTGGAAGGATATCCCATTAGCTGACAAGTTACCTACTTTAGCAGAATCCACAACTCTAGAACTTTTGATCGGCAATGATTACTACCTTGATTTAATCTTACCAGAAAAGATAGAACTATCGCCAGGTCTTTACTTACTTGGTTCGAGGCTTGGTTGGATCCTAGCAGGCAGAACTACTTCCAGCTCGGTCAAAAACACAGAATCAAACTTACTCATACTTACCTTTGGCCAGCTACTTCAGTCTGAAACTTGCTTGGCGATTCCTCCAGATCAGTCCCTCCAACTTAGACCAAACTTAGAGCAATTCTGGAATCTAGAAACCATAGGTATTACAGACTCACTGAACGACCCAGAAGACGACCAGGCTTTAGCTACATTCAACAATACAATAACAAAAGAGAACAATAGGTACTTCGTAACTTGGCCATGGAAAGACAACTCTGTCGATTTGCCTGATAACTTTGGTCTGTCACACGGTAGACTTAAAACATTGATAAACAAGTTGAACAAAAATCCGCAACTACTACAGAAATACGGTTCTATCTTAGAAGAACAGGATCGAAAAGGGATCATAGAAAAAGTTACAGAAAACACAACTGAAGGCTCTTTGAAACACTACATCCCACACCATGCAGTTATAACGCCCACGAAAACCACTACTAAGGTTCGCATTGTTTACGATGCATCTGCAAAGTTTAACAGAAAGAACAAAAGTTTAAACGATTGCTTCCATCGTGGACCCTTGCTACTTCAAGATTTGTGTGGCCTACTGCTTCGTTTCAGAACATTTTATATTGCTATAGTGGCAGATATAGAAAAAGCATTTCTCCAAGTTGGCCTTCAAAATTCTGAGAGGGATGTTACCAGATTTATTTGGCTCAAAAACCCTCAAATTCCCAGCACTGTAAACAACACTCAGATATACAGATTCTGTAGGATACCTTTTGGAATAATTTCAAGTCCGTTCTTGCTCGCCGCTACAATTAGATATCACTTACAAAACTACGATTCACCTACAGCAGAGCATATTAAACGAGATATCTATGTGGATAACGTCATTACCGGCTGTCAAACGGCAGAAGAAGCTAAACACTTTTACACAGAAAGTAAACGGATTTTTTCAGAAGCCAGCATGAACTTGAGAGAATGGGGAACAAATTCCGGTGAACTACATACACACATTCCCGAAAACGATCAAGATACTAGAACATCCATAAGTGTACTTGGCATTCCATGGAATAATTCTAATGACATTTTCACTATTTCTGTTCCAGAAGGTCACTGTGCTACAACAAAAAGAGAAATATTGAAGTATGTCGCCTCCATATTTGACCCTCTTGGTTTTTTCACTCCAATAACTGTCTCTGCTAAGATCTTTTTGCAGGACCTCTGGGCAAAGAAGTTTGGATGGGATGATGTACTTACAGAAGAACTCCAGAATCGATGGGCTTTCATCGTGAAACAGACTACTCAAATTCCACAGGTACCAGTTACAAGGTTTGTTGGTCTCGATCCAGCTGTCGGAAATGTGCAATATAGACTTTTGTGTTTTTGTGACGCATCCACTAGAGCCTATGCCACAGCTATATATCTACAAGTTTCCTCAAAACGTGGCACTGTAAATAATCTTGTGTTCTCGAAGTCCAGGATAGCTCCTATGAAATCAGTGACCATTCCACGACTTGAACTATTGGCCCTCCTTATTGGCGTTCGAGCGTTAGCTTTTGTCGAAATTGAACTTCACACCAACATTCTAGAAAAGATTGTTTGGATCGATTCTCGATGTGTTCTAGGCTGGCTTAAAACTAAAAACACTCTTTCTCAATTTGTTGCCAACCGCATAAAAGAAATTAAATCTCATCCTAATATTGAGTTCAGATATATTCCATCACAAGACAACCCAGCCGACACTGCCACGAGATGTTGTACAGCAGAGAAGTTAAAGAAGTCTAACTGGTGGAGCGGACCGAAATGGACATCACGTGATCGTAACTCATGGCCTGACTGGAACGTTCCCCCCATTTCAGACGAACAATTATATGCAAGTCAAGCAATTACGTCAAAGGTAATGTTCGAAGTACAACTGAGCACTAATCCAGATTCAGAATCACAGACCCCCTTTAACTTGAAAAGTACAGACTATTCATCAGCCACGAAACTATTCAGAGTTACAGCCTGGGCAACTAGATTTGTCCAGAAACTACGTGGGTTTAGTAAACAGGGGGGTACCTTAACTTCAGAAGAACTTCACAATGCTAGACTTTTATGGATAAAAAACGTACAAAAAAGAAACTTCCCTGACGTCATTTCTTCCATCAAACAAAACAAAAGGAACAACCTCCAAATTCAGTTAGGAATACAGTGTGATTCTAATGGCGTGTTACGATGTCATGGTCGACTTTCGAGATCTGATTTGTCACCGGAAGCCAAATGTCCAGTACTATTACCAAAACATGATTCTTTCACTACCCTTATCATCCAAGCAATTCACAAAACACTCATGCATTCTGGTGTGTCCCATACGCTAGCACAACTCAGACATCACTATTGGATTCCACAGGGTAGATCTACTGTAAAACAAACACTTAAACAATGCAAGGTCTGCATCAAACATGAAGGTGGTCCGTACAAGATGCCTAAAATGCCTCCATTTCCCAAAGAACGAGTAACTCAATCGGATCCATTCTCTTATACAGGGATAGATTACTTGGGACCCATTTATGTTAAAGAAAACGGAGAAATACAAAAGGTCTGGGTGTGTTTATTTACCTGCATGGCTATTCGTGCTATACATTTAGAGTTAGTCCGGGATATGTCCACTCAGTCATTTCTCTTGTGTCTCCGACGATTTATTTCCCAGCATGGTGTTCCCATTGAAATTACCTCTGATAATGCACCACAGTTTAAATTGAGTAAGACTGTACTTGACGAGCTTTGGAAAAACATTTTGCTATCTTCAGACATTAAAACTTACGTAGCCGAGAAAGGAATTTCCTGGAAATTCATCACAGAACTAGCTCCCTGGATGGGTGGTTTTTATGAGCGCTTAGTTGGGCTAACAAAAAGGTGTCTACGTAAAGCTATAGGAAAAAATCTACTTACAACTGATCAACTTACGACATTTCTGACTGAGGTAAAAGGCGTGATAAATACCAGACCTTTAGTTTATGTTGATGACGATATTAACTCAAGCATGTTAACACCATCAGACTTTATTTCCCTGAATCGTAAATCCCTTCTTCCTGGAATCGATTGTGACAATGACCCAGACTTCAAACTAGCTGTTAGTTCAGCTGATAGACTTTTACAGCAGTGGAAGAAAGGGCAAAAACACTTAGAACGTTTCTGGAATACTTGGAGAAGTGACTATTTAACGTGTTTACGAGAACGATCGCAATCTACTCTCAAGCATTCTAAGAAGCAGTCCACTTATCAACCAAACCTAAATGACATTGTTCCAGTGAATGACGATTTATCACGCAGCTGTTTGAGACTTGGTGAAATTCAAAACCTACACATCGGCTCAGCAACTGTGTTGTTACCGTCACGATCGGGCCTGACTTGGCGCCTTTACGCTAGGTCAGGACTTATACGACTATTTAATAACATCAACTGTATAAAGCAGTAAAAAATACCATGCTAAGTTAGTCTTCAGAAATAAGATAAATCATTACAGTTAGCGGATAGATGTTATCCAGTAGTTGCCAACCAGTCTGTATTTTATTTCATAGTAAATGATGAAGTTCCATTTAAATTAGACTCTCCCTTCTTTTCTTGTGTTTGTGTTCAAGGCAAGCAGCGATACTTTTCATACTGGGCTAACTTCCGACTGGTGTTTAATATTTGCTCCAGAGGACTCCACTGTCTACACACACTTTCTTGCGATTATTTGAATTACATAACAAGGCTTTATGAATGTTCAACTTCTGAGTTTATTGACAAGCAACGTTTCAGTGCAAATACTAGCACCGTTATCCAGTTCATTTTTGCCAATGAACTCAAAAGTTGAACATCCATAAAGCCTTGTTATGCTATTCATCCAGCTTCTAAATGCCAATCAAACAAATTTAGTTCTTGCTTTCGACCTAGATTTACCAAAACATAAAAATTGCTTTCACCTCTTCCTTTTGCCATCTTTAATTTTATTGGACAACGTAGACAGAGACGTTTCTGGGACCAGGAAGTTTATTGTAAATTGATTTCATTCAATGAACAAATCAGTACAGAAATATCAAATCTACACAGCTTCTGTTTGCATACGAAAGCCCTTAACTAAACTCATAACAAGTTGATGTCATACAATACATATTTGTAAAAGAATAATTAAAAATACCTTGTGTCTGAGGCTTTGTCGGTTTAACAGTGACTGCCAAATTCTCTACAAAGATAATAGGAAAAGCTGTTTAATAATTAACTTATTCCGAGCTCTGGCTTGAATAAATACATATCACTTAAAACCCCCGTTAAATTATACAAGAAAAAGGCAATGATCGAACAAAAAAAAAAGAAAACCAATATGTTGTTCGTGGCGAAGTTTACAAAAAGCTCTTCAAGGGAGTTGTGAAATTTCCTTAATACACCATCAAACTATCATGAACTACATAGCTTTGGCAGCCAATGCAACGGATGATGTATGCTATGCATAGTCTTAGGGTTTGCATTTGCTGTAGTTCAAGGTGTATACAGTAGGTGATCATATATATGTCATAAAAATGGCTGCCATAAAAACTTCTTAACAATCAGAGCGAGGACGAAAACAGTTCACACCGCAAACTTTGTTATTTTCTCTGACCAGAAATGTACAAATATCCAAATAAATACTTCTAAGGAAGACTTCTATTTCAAATTTTTATCTGGAAATATTAATGTTGTCTGATGTCAAATAAGACGAAATTTACAGCCAACAAAATAATGTCATGTCCAGTTAGTATTGAATATCACACTTCAGGAACTGAACTGTTTAATTCCCGGTGATATTCAAGCTATTTTCAATATCACAAATTTGTATTTTCATTTTTAAGGAGGCTGCCCATTGGAAGGGCTCAGTTTTCGTTAGTATTGATTTTTTGTTGTTAGGAAGTATACAATAAAATTGTTAAATTGTACGTTTATGTGTTTGGCAGAGTGTAATTTGATAAAAAAAATATCAATTACTAGTCTTATTTAATTTGTTATCATCCATGAGAGGTGAAATAAATCTGACACCCAACTGTTAAATTACTATAAAATGGTAGACACCTGTTCTCTGATTAAACTTGAGACTTTCCAAATATCCAAAATTTTTAAAATTTGGAACTTACCTAGATCACTATATTCTTAAATTATTTGCCAAGATTTGCTGTTAATACACACACTAGATTTGAATAAATCCTAATTTAATTCTTTTGCAACTTCCAGTATCTTGCAGTCATTACTTGCAGACGAAAATAAAATAATGACATATACATCCACATTAAAGATTTACTTAAAACAAGAAGGAAAGCTCTTCAGACACCTGCGGCGGGTGGGGGGACCTTTTCGACAACGGCAGTGTTCCTTGATTTTGCTGCAAAGGTTGGCTACCATTGTATGATCAACTGAGAAAGC
>JAVFBY010342862.1:0-10019 GCA_034781015.1 Tonicella lineata
CTATTTATTATAAAAATATAACAATAGCAGCTTATCTAGACCAGGGTAACATTAGTCCCTCATTAGCCTCATATCAATGGCCATTTAGAGATAGACACAATAAACTTTTACAATAATATCTATGTTTCTTCTTTGTTTATTCCTCAGTACATTGATTGCCATGCTCCTGGGCGCAGGCTAAATCACACGGTGCAATTAGTCGATACGATTCGTCGAATTTGACTGCGTGTGAACAAACATGGGTTTTTTGTTGAATATAACTAGTCGTATCACATAGGGCATGATCTATTTGTTTCAACTAGTCGAATGCGACATCGCATCGTGTGAACGCTGCTTGCTCCAGGTTTCTTTTTTATTTAATTTTCCTTGATACATGTCTGATCACTTGACTGGACAACTAAAATCCTCTTAAATGAAGTCAAGGAATCAGTAACGTAAGTTCTTGACAGAAAACCTTCACAAATTTTTCAATCAAAAGGCTCTTTGAAATAGAGATGTTAAAAGAGTGTCGCCTCCTGAATCAAAATAAAATGGTACATTTTCTAAATTCTCTGTAAATGGTTTTAAACAGAGCCTTGGGCACAACTCTCCTATAGTTGTTTACAAAGATTACATATCAGTCTGTGTCTGTTAAGGAAGGCCAAACAGTGTAAATGTTCATATAATTGGAGTTGAAAAATGGGTTACACCAGAGTAGCTAAAGCCCCACTAAGTGCTAAATGAGATGGTAGCTTAAACAATATAAGCACACAATTTATCACTAAAATGACATTTTGTTACCTAAAATAAATAATGCAACATTTCCTGTTGTTATTAGTCATAAAGCGCTCTAGACGGCCAAAGACATTCGTACATGTATCTAACAGCGTTAGCCTAAACTTGTTGTGCCCAGTTGTCGCAGATGTTGTGGCACGTCTTTATTTACATGGGTAGTGAAGTAAATACAAACTTTTACTTTGATTTTAAAGAAAAATTGGAAATCGAAACTTTCAGTTTATGGCAAAAATGAAAACTGAAAGTTTATTACTTTTTCTATCTGGGAAAAATACAGAAACTCACCGATTTTCGTTTTATAAATAGTTTTAGCCCATTTATTGGTAATAGAGAGTCTTTAAAAGACATCCTGTGTATTATATCCCCAAAAACAAATCACACTGGTAGGGGGATCTTGAATAATTAATTAAAACCAACAATCATCAAGTTTTAGATTAACCCTGATCAAAGAAATCCAAGGACTACTTGAGTTTTCGTCGGTGAGTTAGTTATATTTTTTTATATTTGACATGCCTCCATTGGGGATTGAACCAAGGACCTTTGGGCTTTGTCTAGCAGGGCCAACACTCTACTAACTGAGCTATAGAGGCTGACGATAGAGTGAGCTATACTAGTATTAGTTATTGACGTTTTTAGAAGGGTGTACAGGATTTTATGACTGTCATGAAGCTTGTACACCCTGAGCCGCAAACAAAGTGGCATACGGGCTTCAGGAAAGTCATAAAATCCTGTACTCCCTGAGAGAAACGCCTACAACAGTTATCTCATTAATTTGATAAACCGGGGCTGGGTTGTTTAAAAGATAACCTAGGGTTAAATTTGTACCGTCACAAAGAAAGTGCATTGTGACGTGGCGTCAAACAACAATGGTTTAAATTTAACCAAGTTTTGGTCAACTGGGCCCAGAAAAATGACATTGTGACGTAAAGCAATTGAAGCAGGACTGGTTTTAAAACTCTGTGAAGATATAACGTCATGACGTCACAATACATTTTCCTCATATTCGGTGTTCTAAAAATGACGTTGATGGTTATGACGTCATTATTTTCATTACCCTTTATCATTTTCTTCTCACGTGGGGTACGGGAATTTTACACCCGACAAATTGACCAATCAAACGTCCGGAATTTGGTTGACGGATAATAATATAAAGACCACCCCGTATAATTCACGTGGTACATCAGCAGACCACACCGTACAATTTCACGGGCTACATTAGAGGATTACAACATACATTTTTAAATGGTACATTATAAAAGCCACCCCGCATAATTCACGGAGTACATCAGAAGACAACACCGTATTATTTCACAGGGTACAATATTAGTTATTGACGTTTCTCGAAGGGCGTACGGGATTTTTTGACCGATCTGAAGCTCGTACGCCCTGAGCCGCATGCAAAGTGGCGTACGGACTTCAGGACGGTCATAAAATCCCGTACACCCTAGGAGAAATGTCTATAACCAATTTATTATCCATCAAGCCGTGCTGAGTGCAGAATAGGCCTACAACAGTAAGCTCATTAATTTGGTAAACCGGGGGTGGTTTGTTCAAAAGATAACCTAGGGTTAAATTTGTACCGTCACAAAGAAACTGCTTTGTGACGTTACGTCAAACAACAATGGCTTAAATTCAACAAAGCTTTGATCAACTGGGCCAAGGAAAATGACACTGTGACTTAAAGCAGGAATTGAAGCAGGACCGGGTTTAAAATGTTGTGACGATATAACACCATGACGTCACATTACATTTTCCTCATCTTCGGTGTTTTAAAATGACGTTGTTGATTATGACGTCATTATTTTTAATACCTTTAGTATTTTCATCTCACGGGGGTACGGGAATTTTACCTCCGCAACATTGACCAATCAAAACGTCAGGAATTTGGTTGACGGATAATAATAGAACACCACTCCGTATTATTTCACAGGGTATATCAGAAGCCCACCAACACCCCGTATAATGTCACAGGGTATATCAGAAGCCACCCGGAGTACTATATTATCACGGAGCATACCAGAGATGTAATTGGCCATATTAAGAGAAGCAACATATTAAACAAGGGAATACAGCAGAAGCTTAACTATATAATACTCTCGGACGGTTTCACATTTGATTGTAACTTTTGATTTAATAAATAATTGTTATTGTATTTTATTCAAGGTGTTTGTTATTAGATTATAAGTAAATAGTTATTCTTCCAGATAACATCTTATTTCTGGTGACAAACCGAAGTAAAAAAGAATACCGTTCAAGCCGTGTATTTGATAGTGTCATCCTGACCAATCCTATCCTTATTGCTGTTGTAATACTTACTACTAAGAGTTCGACAATAATAGGTTTGTGATCGTCACAATATTATCATCGTTCTAATGTAAACACAACAACTTTAAGTAAATTCACCATTTGATCCGTCAAAACGACAGATTGGATTGCATTCCACCAAATAGACCACATTATGGTCACCAATGTAGTTTTTTGTGATATTCCCTTTTCTGTTACCATTTACTGCCTTTTTATATTGTAATTTTAGACAATCCCTTACGGAAAAATCCTATAGGATGTTATTCTCAAATCCTATAGGATTTCTTAAATCCCATAGGATTTCCCCCAAAATATTTTTTTTAAAGATTTTTTCTACAATATATATATATATATATGTATGTAAAAATCGTATGAGATTTTCAGACTAAAAATAGTTAGCCTATACCGTCATATAGGTAAAATAGCCCCTGAGCACGGCGTGAGACAGCGAACAATCAAGCAATCAATTTAGACATATGCCTCTCCATACTGAACAAAAGTTGTCAAGGTCAAAATTTCTACGTCTGGAATATTTCTAGCACGAAACATGTAAGCGATATAGGAAAACGGTTGGCATTCTCCAGAAAGTGCACAAGGAGAACTTCTTGAAAAATCAAATTTTAAGTGTCTAACCTATAAAGATTTCCCGCGGCCGCCTAATATAAGTTTCGTGTAAAAATTAGTTTTTGACGATATTTCAGAACTACTTGCGGTATGAAACAAATAACAAGGATTTAAACTCCTTGCCTTGAAATACACTTAGAATCATCAAGGAAAATAAAAATTACAAGAAGAAGATGATTTAAAATCTAAAAAAAAACGATACCAAAGCGAGTTAACATACATGTACATGTACTTATAGCCTATAAAACAAACCCTTGGACTCTTGACCTAGGGGTCAACACAAAGGGGAATCCCCGTTATAAACGGTAAGCTGTACAGTAGGCCTAGTATCTATACATTTTCGTTTTCAGGCTTTTTTCTCAATTTTTTCTGCTCAAATCTCTCAGCGAATAAGATGAAGTGAAAAATCGGAGCAATACCGTGGAGGTGTTTTTATCTCTCTAAAGTGCATGGTTAAAAAGTTTGAGCATTTGGAAGTTTAACTGAAGTCTCCATTGAGTTAACATTACGTTAAATTACTGAAGAGTAGCCTTACCCGTGAATTTATATCTCTCCAAAAAAGACAAAACTACTCATCCTAGAAAAACAAACTTTCCCAGCTTTTTTAAAGAATAGATCTTGCTTGTTATAACGGTGTTACTTTCATCATTCTAACACTTATAGAATTGAAGTGACATCGCCTAGAACATTAGGATTGTTTTCCTGGGATTTATCGGTTTTCCGGTTGAACTGTTTTTCTGAAAAGTGTGCTATAGATAAAACTTTTACTTCTTTATCGATTTTTAAAGAAAATAATTGGATGCCCGATGTTTTTCAGCTATTTAAAAAGCAATAAGTCTTTTCTATCGTTTAAACTATATCCAGTGCGTCATTATGACGGCATAAACTTAGTGATTTAATTTTTTTTCTCAAACTTGTTAGATCTTTAGCAGTACACTATGTATGTAAAGTATAGATATCAAAAGTTCAACGGTATACCAAAAGAATAGTTTTAAAGATTTTTTGGGAAAACAACAACATCGAAGATGGCAGCCAAATTATGTAACCAGTTCAAATTATTTGTAAAAATCTTATACGGTCATATTTTTGGCATTATAATTTCAAATGTTCGACTCTCTAGCTCCAAAGGTTTGGCCTGTAACATTGAAAGGTATTTTAACATTAGCTCACCTTTAAGGCGTCATTGTAACGTCACCAGAATAGCCATTTCTATTTTTTTTCTCAAACTAGTTAGACCCTTGCTAACAGAACATGTGTGTAAAATTTCAGCTCTGAACCTAACGCGGTTTAGTGGAAGAAGGCTTTTGAAAATGAGTAAATAAAAACTTCAAAGTCGAAGTGGCAGTCAAAATATTGGACCAATTAAAAAATTTAAAAAATCTGTTTTAAACAATATTGTAAGCATTCCGTGGTCAAAATTTCAAGTTCCTATCTGTAGCAGTTTTGGGCTGTAGAGCCGTCACAAAAATATTTTGGGAGAAATCTGAAAAAGGACAAGAAACAGAACGATTACAATAGAGGTACAGTTTTAAAAAACTGCATCCCTAAATATAGAGAAGACACAGAACGAATGCAAAAGGCGTTAAGTTTTAAAACGCTGCATCCCTTAAAAGTTCCAAAAATGCAGTGTGTTTCGCTCTGTAATTTGTTCCCGTGACTTGCTTATTACTTATATTTAGCTTTATGATATAGAAATAAATCGATTGGCTCCATCCGAAGTTAGAATAGCCTCTTTTGGCGTACATTGACCAAGCTTGGCGCGAAACAATATGCTGTGTTGTTCGGCTGCAGTCAACGACGGAGAACGGTCAGCGGTTTAACAATATCCTTGCCTGACGTGATGCTTTTCTGGCCCTCGAGTTATTTAACAGCCTTTACATCGCCAGCAAAAACAGTGATACAAAAATTATATAAGACTTAATATACGTTTTGATCATGTCACTTCAATATTTAATCAATGACTAAGCATTATAAACTTAGAAAAAATGTCAACCCAATTAAGACAAGCCTATTAATTTACACCCCAAAATAATCTTTAATGATATATTTATACTATTATTAGTTTACTTCCTAATGGCATAAACATGGTACCAAGGAGAAAGTACTAATTCAATACATGTTTTAAGGTTATTGTTCCAATCACAAATTTTGAATTTTTAAATCAAATGGCGGTAGCTTCCTGATGCCCCGGTGTTCAAAGAGCTAAAGGTATCAGGAAGCTGGTTTGTTGTGTCCTGTCCACGTCCCGTCATTGTCATGCATTATTGTCAGACCATCATATAGGTAAAAAATACCCCCTGAGCACAGCGTGAGACAGCAAACAATCAAGCAATCAATTTAGACATATGCTTCTCCATACTGAACAAAAGTTGTCAAGGTCAAAATTTCTTCATCTGGGACATTTCTAGCACAAAAAATGTAAACGATAGAGGAAAACGGTTGGTATTCTGCATAAAAAGCACAAAGAAACTTCTTGAAAAATCAAAAGTGTCTAACCTTATATAAGTTTCGTGTAAAATATTTTTGACGATATTTCAGAACTACTTGCGGTATCAAACAAATGGCAAGGATTTAAACTCTTTGACTTGATATACAATTAGAACCATCAAGGAAAATATAAATTACAAGAAGAAGATTATTTAAAATCTAAAAATAAACGATACCAAAGCTAGGTTACATACATGTACTTATAGCCCATAAATCAAACCCTTGAACTCCTGACCTAGGGGTCAACACAAAGGGGAGGAATCCCGGATATAAACGATTAGCTATACGGTAGGTCTATAGTATCTGTATACGTTTTCGTTTTCAGGTTTTTTTCTCAATCTTGTCTTCTATAACCTCAAATCTCTCAGCGAATAAGATGTAGTGAAAGATCGGAGAAAACCTGTAGAGGTTTTTTTTATCTCTCTAAAGTGCATGGTAAAAAAGTTATGGGCATTTGTAAGTTTATATGTAGTCTCCATTTAGTTAACATTGCGCTAACTTACTGAAGAGTAGCTGAACCCGTGAATTTATATCTCGCAAAAAAGGCAAACGACTACTCCTAGCAAAAAAACCTTACCCGGTTTTTTTAAAGAATACATATCGCTTGTTATAACGGTGTTATTTTCATGATTCTAACATTTATAGAATTGAAGTGACATCGCCTTCAAAATTGGGATTATTTTCCCGGTTTACCGGTTTTCCGGTTAAACTGTTTTTTTCTGAAAAATGAGCTATAGATAAAACCTTTCCTTTTTTATCGATTTTTAAAGAAAATAATTGGATGCCCGATGTTTTTAAGCTATTTTAAAAGCAAATAGTCTTTTCTATCAGCGTCATTATGACGTCATAAACGTAGCGATATAATTTTTTTTCTCTCAACCTTGTTAGATCTTAAGCAGTACACTATGTATGTAAAGTATAGATTTCAAAAGTTCAACGGTATACCAAAAGAAGAGATTTAAAGATTGTTATGAAAAACAGCAACATCTAAGATGGCAGCCAAATTATGTAACTAGTTCAAATTATTTTTTAAAATCTTATAAGGTCATATCTTTGGCATTATAAGTTCAAATGTTCGACTCTCTAGCTCTAACGGTTTGGCCTGTAACATTAAAAAGTATTTTAACATTAGCTCATATTTCAGGCGTCATTGTAACGTCACCAGAATAGCGATTTCTTTTTTTTTAAAACTAGTTAGACCCTTCCCAATAGAACAGGTGTGTGAAATGTCAACTCTGAGCCTAACGCGGTTTAAGAGAAGAAGGCTTTTGAAAATGAGGAAATAAAACCTTCAAAATCGAAGTGGCGCTCCAAATATTAGACCAATTAAAAAATCTGTTTTTGAACAATATTGTAGGCATTTTGTGGTCAAATTTTCAAGTTTCTATCTATAGCGGTTTGGGCTGTAGAGCTGTCACAAAAATATGTTGAGAGACCACTGGAAAATGAAAAGAAACAGAACCATAACAATAGAGGTACAGTTTTTAAAAAACTGCACCCTTATAATAATAATAATAATAATCATACCGATAACAATATGTTTCCAAGTTTTGAAAAACTTGGAAACCTAACAAAAAACAGAACGATTACAATTAAAACTGCACCCTATTAATAATAGAGAAGAAACAGAACGATTTCAATAAGGGTTCAGTTTTTGAAAAAAAACTGCACCCCTAATAATAAAAATAATAAAAACAGAACGATTACAATAGGTGTTCAGTTTTGAAAAAACTCCACCCCTAATAATAATAATAACAAAAAACAGAACAATTACAATAGGTGTTCCGTTTTGAAAAAACTGCACCCCTAATAATAAAAATTAGAACGATTACAATAGGTGTTCAGTTTTGAAAAAACTCCACCCCTAATAATAATAATAACAAAAAACAGAACAATCACAATAGGTGTTCAGTTTTGAAAAAACTGTACCCCTAATAATAAAAATCAGAACGATTACAATAGGTGTTCAATTTTTGAGAAAAAAACTGCACCCGTAATAATAAGAAGAAACAAAACGATTTCATCAGGTTTTCAGTCTTTTTTATAACTTGCACCCCTAAATACACTGGTGTTGCATGACATTGTCATGTAGGCCGTGCATATTCTTACAGCTGTAATTTGCCTCAAGACCGCAAGTCGATATTACGGCACTCAAAACGTCGTACGAGTGTCTTGCGGCAACACCCAATGAACCACGTCGTTTCGTGGCACAAATGCGTCGTGTGTTCATTGTGACCGCAGCCTTTGGTGTCCTGATCTAATGTAGTCCTAAAGTCTATTAATAAGATGAAATGACGGTGAAATGACATGTTTACCAAACACAGTAAATCCATTCAATAACATTGTAGTAAACCTGACCAACATACAAGTGATATCGTTAGCATATATTGATATAAGCTCATAAAAGCCCCAATTCTGGTGACGTGCTAAAAAGAAAACCAATCGAATTAACAGCGCATTCGGCTTAATTTACCGAAAATAGTTCTGAACAGGAATCAGTAGATGTTTATGTTATCAACTAAGCTCATACACATTTAGCCTTCTGCAAGCACATCATTCTATAGGCAACACACGACGCATTTGTGCCACGAAACGACGTGGTTCATTGGTTGTTGCCGCAAGACACTCGTACGACGTTTTGAGTGCCGTAATATCGACTTGCGGTCTTGAGACAACTTTTCAAAATGAAAGCAGGTAGCCTATGCCTATATACATAAACATGCACGTACAACGACATGGATTTACTTTACAATTAAACAAATATACAATTGTACCAGAATAGAATAAAAATGAACTATTCTTATATTTCATAAGCTATTATATTTCAAATAAAGAATTATGCACATTCTGTCAACTTGTCGAGTCTTCTTTGAATAACTCTCAATCCCCTCCCACAAAAAGTTCTACTGGTCAATGTTTTTGTTTTTGAGGGTGCACAAAACACACAGGTTGCACCAAGGCCCCACCACCCAGCATGACGCCTACCCATGTATGAGTCTACCACCAAGAGAACAACATCGCGCATTCACAGGCACGCCTTGTCACTGGAAACTCATGTAAAAATGTCAACTCATCTTGCGCCAATTTTCTTTAATTCAGCCACAAAGTTGTCTATATGCTTAACATGTGGCTTTAACCTACATATCACTATAATGGAGGAATATCAAAATAACCGAAAAGGGACAATTTCAAACGGCTATAACTGAGAAACGGTAAGATAGAGAAGAAAATGATAAATGCCCCTCAGAAAGAGCATCGTTAGACCATCGTGGAAATGTAAACATTAAGCATCTAGCTTCTATAGTTTTCCCGCCACAACGCAATATACGCTTGGTTTAAAAATAGGTTTTAGGGCTATATTTCAAAAATATAAACGATATCAAACAAGTAACAGCAAAGTTGAACTCACAACATTAAACTGCATAAAGACCCATAAAAAGAATCAACAAATTAACCAATTTCAAAGGTTGGGTGTTGACCCCTTGCATTATGACGTCATAACGGTCAAACTGTTGAAAGTATGTCAAAATCCTTCTCAACCTAGTTTAGCCATTACCAAATGAAGTCTTATTTTAACACAAAGATTATTCTCTTAAGCAGTTGGAAGAAGAAGTTTTTTTAAAAAATTTTATAAAAAAACATTAAGATCCAAGATGGCGGCGGAACTTAATCACCGATTCCAAAAATTGAAAAAAACTCACTCATTTATATAGGCAATATTCGTACAAAGTCAGCCGTTTTGGCTGTATGCCGCTCACAAAATCGAGGAGAATAATAATAATAATAATTTAAGCTGTAAAACAGCTTCGGCCCGGGGTGCTTGATCATAG
>JAVFBY010343084.1:0-10019 GCA_034781015.1 Tonicella lineata
TATTATTTTAGTTTATGAACTAACTTTGACACCACTTAAAATCGTTGCTGTCCGAATTTACTGAAAAAGCGAATTTTAAGAGCGTATGTATCTTTAAAGGCATTGCTAATATCGGCTAAATCTAAGCCTTACAAACCTTAGTGGCCAGTGTGAGCATGCTTGAAATCGTTAAGTTCTTAACAAATGCTTACCAAAGTATGATTCCCGAATTTCGGTACACCCTGTACAAATCTCAAACAAAACAACGATCTGAAAACGTTCTCTTCAGGTTCATTTTGTCAAGAACTTTTCAGAAACTCATCAGTACTTTTTGTTTTTGGAAACTAGTGCTTTATCGCAGCCGCAACACGTACATATATCAGGTAAAATAATATAAAGTTCATGGTAAGCTTGCGATTGCACTCGTTTCCCATTATGAACTATAAATTGTCTGTTTAAAGAACTGTTAGTTTATCACACTGAAACATTCTCTGAAAACCCATTATAACCAGTGTCGCGGACAGCACAGGCCATGTGAGATACACGCTAGATGACAAGCTTGTCTTTCGTCGAACGCTTAGCTGTTGTTTCGACATCACAAAATCCAATATTCCTTAAGTAATCCTCTTTCTTCAAATATGTTTTACATTACTAATATTACAATGTCACTTAATTTTAATCAAACCAATAACACATGTACGCATGACTGGCACCAGTCCAACGGTGAACCGAAAATAATTACATTTTTTAAAAGTTCAGTTTTTTTCACGATTTTTACAATGAGGCAAAGACACAATTTACACATTTGTATCACTCTTTGTTAATATCCCCTTTACTACATTACAATATCTATGGTAACTGTAAGCTCATCGTGTTGAACCAAACACAACGTAGGGATAAGAAAACGAATAGGTACATTTGTTCTCTCTTTAATATTAATTACGTACGGTGGGATTAGAGGGGTTTTTTTATTTGGTTAATGGCAGCAAGGATGTCTATTGCACAATGTTAGAAACTAAAATCTCTTCTGAAACTAGATCACAATAATATATAAGCTGAGGTTGTATTTTGTATATATTTATTATTGTGATTAATTTGACAAGATTTATCTACCTGTATACAGTTATTATATCCATTAACAAATCTCAGTTAGTTAGGTTATCTTGATAACGGTAATCAGATATGTGAATATCGTTTATGCTAAATTATCCAATTAATCTCATGTATAATTTAACTATATTCAGTCTAGTATGGCAAGAGCGATTGTGTAAGTCGTGTTTTTAATCTGTCCAAATCTTCACCAGATTTTCATTCTTTCCACCGAATGAGAAATAGATTATCCGTAGTAGACCTACACTCCTTGTCCCTGAACACACTCTGGTCTGAATGCATGTCGCTGTTCTGTTGGAAATCGTTTCTTTTTCTATTTGTCATTTGTGATTTAAACAAAGCGCAGACAAATAGCTGAGTGGATTTTATAACTGCCGGTTCTCTGTTATAAGTCCGATGTCCCCAGAGACGTTGTCGAGGTAAAGTAGCCATTGATTTGGTAAAAGATAACTTTAGAACTGGGCGACAATACAAGAAAACGCTCTTTGCTGAAAACGTATAATTATGTTTTAATATAATGTTTTTACTAGTATCGGAAATGCGGTCTTTGGGTGGGCGTAAATCCCGGCTTTTCTGCTATGAAAAGGTGATAAATACCTAATATCATTAACTCATGAAATGTTAAGGCTGAAACGCTCTGGACCGTTTCGGGGAAGGAAGCGAAATTTAATCATCTATTATTTGTTCAGTGGAGATTTTTTCCAACTTCCATTTTTAAATGGGATATTTCACCTTTATGACGGCTTGCAAGTCGGATGAGCAGAGGAAACCGCCATTGACATCACCTGCCACATTTGACAGGACAATGACAGGATATCCTTTTTAAACATCCGCCTACCACCCGCTATTATAACAAACATACAACCATAAAATAGTATACAATATTCTGTTTCTAAACACAGACTATTTGTCATGAGTCTGTCCAGACTGATAAATTTGGTTGCTTTAACGGCGTTTTTTTTAATTCACCGTCAATACACGTTATAGCGGTGTTATTGGATTTTACGGTAATTTTTTTCAACCATAGTCTATCATGACCTATCATTGTGCCGTATGTGGTGTTTTATCATAAACCGTTGGGCTAGGGTCTGCATTGC
The DNA here is from genome assembly GCA_034781015.1 of Tonicella lineata. Classification (NCBI taxonomy): domain Eukaryota; kingdom Metazoa; phylum Mollusca; class Polyplacophora; order Chitonida; family Mopaliidae; genus Tonicella; species Tonicella lineata. The sequence goes on from JAVFBY010343084.1 coordinate 2,187, forward strand.
CATAGAGTTACAGTTGAGTTGGTCGTTTAAATATAATCTATACATTTCTCAAGCAACACCATTTATAAAAAAAAGAATCAAGAGAGTTTCTTCATATTATGAAAAAAAATACAGGTGTGTAGCTAAACGTTGTGTTGGTGGCCTTAGTGTTCTGCTCGCCGATAGCTCATTGTAGCATTTTATCCATAAATCTGTCCACTGAAAGACCAACACTCGCTGACAACGTTGTATTTTGCCAGATATTTTACTGCTGTTCTCAAAGCTCATTTTTTCAATTTTCCATAATACCTGTCCTTTTTTTAATTTTTAGTCTTTTTCATGTCTTTCGAAGAGAAGCCTTAAGTCAAATTTCATACGGGTAAAAAAAAAGGTCAACTTTGAATGTAAACAGTCCTAATAAAGGTAAACAACAACCCATAACAACTTCAAGCCAGCAGATATCCTTAGTTGATGGGTTACTCACTAGGTATGTCTTCATTTTTGACAAAACATTGTTGTTGGTGCCAACGCCGTTGCTTAGTGGTTATCCCAGCAAACCAAATGACGTTGCAACAACGTTGTATTTTGGTCACACTTAAGATCCGACAACGTTAGCTGAACTCATATGTTTCGACGCTTTACTTTGTCATCATCAGAATTGAGAGTCGATGTTTTTCAACTTTTAAGGGTGTGAAACTCATTTTCAACTCATTATGTCGACGTTTTGCCATCATCGGTATACCGCTTGACACTCGCTCTCCTCGTGATGGCAAACTAAAGCGCCGATATGGAGTTTTGTGTAGAATGCTGTTACCTGGTTAGTTATTGAATCGCTACATCAGCCAGTTACTGAATGGAGAATAACTTAGGAATATAACTAACACTTACTTGTCACAGCTGGTCCAGATACCATACACAATGTATGTGATATGTTATAGATCGATTCCCTTTATCTTCCCCACCGTCAGGGGTTGGTTTTTTTTCTTCTTTTTCTGAATCTTAAGGCTGTTACGGCCAAGTTTCAAGTGACCAGGTAAAGGTAGGGTGGATTACAATAGTCTAGTTGGCTGGATTAGTTAATATACAGAATGCGTGTTGATTATCTAGTGGTCTTGATTTGTCAATAAACCAAATTCGATTTGATACTCTGTTGGTCTTGATTACCTAATATAACGAATGAGATGCGCGGAGATTTAATTCGCGTATTGATAATATATAATTCCAAATAATTCGCTCCCGGATATCTGTCTACTTTATCATCAACTTTCAACTATCACGCTTCTGGTATTTGGCGGATTCGAGAAAGAAATGGTAAATTAGTAAATAACTAAGAACAATACTCAATAAGAAAACAAAAGGGGTACAGAGTTATAAATTGTTCTCGGCCATTCGACGATGTTTACTATTCATCACAACACTCCTACGTACAGACGAAGATTGTCATCTAGCACGGTTTCAATTGCTATGGCTTAGTTAATTCAAATTGACCGTCGCCGTAACTTGAATATAAAATGTCCGCAGTCAAGTACATCTGTATTACCAATCGACTACAAATCCCAAACCGTGTTTACGTATTTCACATTGACGCCAAACAACTCAACCATTATGGGCTTGTTGCTGCTTTAAGAGATTTAAACAAAACTAGAAACCCAATTGATGTCAGCAGCAGATGTCAAGTGTGGTATAATTAGAGGTTGTGCAAAGAGTACTTCTGCGAAACGATGAATACTATTCGAGTCTGTTAAATGTCAAATCACGAGCTTCTGGCGGATGATGTTGAAAATCACAAGAGGAGAATAATTATATAAACGATTCTTCTGGTAGGTCAATTTTTTAAAAAATATTAATTATGTCCAGCTGTCCCCAAATTCTGACTGTCTGTCAGTTTTTCTTTGTGTGACAAAAAATGTACTTCTGGATCTTTCATTTACTAGTATATAACTTTTTACAGTCTCTTATTATGTTTCTCGTTTCTCTTTTCATATGACAAATTTAATTTATTCTAATACAAACTAACCTCACCGTTGGTTTTGTCATTCGGTAACTCTTAGCTTCTATAGACTAGTTTCTGAACTAGAATCTGTTTTGACTGTGTTTCGTTAATAACGAACATAGTGTTAATAAATAGTCTTCTAGTCTACCTCAGTGTCCTTTGGTTTTACATAAGGTATAGCATCAGTTAGTTTATACGAAACAACAGAATGAGTTACTTTTGGTCTTGTCTTGTCATAGGCAGAATAATTTATCATGTGAATAATATAATTTTATAGAGGTTACTATATATTCCGTGAAGATTGCAAAATACATTCATAATGATTTGATTTGTTATGTGTTTTCGCAACAAAAACATACTGTATGTGTAATGTGTGTGGGTTGTTTTTTGTGACTTTTTTTATAGATATGGCAATGCCCATTAATGAAAACTTATTATTCTTGCTTTCGGAGAATAGTTTGTTCAATTAAATTTAATCTAGAGAAGATACGGGAATGTGGTTAAAAGATATTAGGTATTAAGTGGATTATCGATAGCGATAGCATGTTCACAGTTGACACAAAACAGACTTATTCTCCTAGTAATTGATTGAGCAAAAAACAAGAATAGATCTATGCACTTTTCTACACAGTTGAAATTAAATTTAAAAAACGCTAGGCTGTGTTTTTACAGCTTCATTTTTGATAATTCTGTTCAAACATTCAGTTGTGAATATCAAAATTGATTATGGTTTGTATTCTTTATCAACGTGTATTATCCAGCACAAACAAGAATAGTAACACCCGTCGATGAGAAATAGACCTCAAAGCTCCCTGTTGTAGGTCTTTTAGTTGAGTAATTAACAATGGTCTCCGTTGGTAGCCTAATGGCTGAGAGAGTAGAACAGTCATCCGTGAAATGATAAAAGAACTCCCTGTTTATATGTTGATCATTTTACTTCCACAGCCAATAGAACCAATTTAAGGCTTTAGCTTCCACGAACGTAATACTTGTCCAGCCAATGAACCTTGTGAGGATCAGACGAATAGGAGCGAAGGCAGTTGGGTGAGATTGAAGCGCCCAGTGGTAAACCGTGCTGCTGACAATCTTTTTGTTGACTGGAGCAGTGGCTTTCTATCCGACTTTCCAATTCATGCTAGCAGTCGCGGGCTGGCCGTCACTCTATCAGATTATACTATATTATTAAGAACGGAATTGTGCCGATAATTTACCACATTTCTCTCCAACAAAGGAATTACCTTAGTCTTACGGAATCAGTTATCAATCTCCGGAAAATAAACAACAAATCAATTTAGTCTCGTTGGTAGTTTGTTTAGAATGGTGTCCTGAGAACAAACCTATGCGGATGAGCTAATAGTGAGAAAAAATGTGCAATCTTTCTGGCGTATATCAGTACAACCCAGGAACAACCATCTAATGCAAAGACGTAAATTCCAGCAGTATCTGAGGTAAACCTTCGCTATTCAAGACAGACGGACATGCTCAGAGTGTTAAAGTTATTCCTGGACAAATTCAACGTTATTCTTGGAAGAAGACTGAAAATGTCTCTAAATGAGAGTTTTTCTAATATTTCCGACGTTTCTTCAGAATTACCGTGGGAGATACAGATCCCTCTTTATTCCCTAATATTCCTGTTGGCTGTTCTGGGTAACTGTTTGGTGATAATTACCATCGTCCAGAACAAGAGAATGCGCACAGTAACTAATGTGTTTCTCTTGAACCTTTCCATCAGTGATTTGTTGTTGGCTGTATTCTGTATGCCCTTTACTCTGGTACCTTTAATCCTCAAGAATTTTATATTTGGAGCTACCATTTGTTTGATGATACGTTATCTACAAGGTAAGTTATTTAATTCCAAACACGGTGATGTTCGATATTACTAACACATAGACGTTGACAGAACTGAACCTCTAAAAGATGGTTTAAAAAATTATTGTCTTTAAAAACGGAAGAGCTTTGTAGATGTTCTTCCAACCAGTCGTATTTAATACAACAAATTAATACAGTACTATTGATTTTGTAATAAACTAGAAAGGTTTGGCTATCTTTAATGTCATTGTCAATTCAGATTTATTGGCATTTAGCTGATTCTGTGTCCAAGGTTGATGGTATATTTCAAAGTGCGGCTAAGCTAATCTTTATGACTTCTCAGTCTGCTTTATTTATAACTGTAAAATGTCAGTAGTCATGGGTTATCTTTTCAAATGATGTCTGTTATTGTAAAATAAGAATGGGAAAAAGTAAAGTTAAATTTTTCGTAAACTGTACAATTTCGGTTATTTATATTCGATGTGCGACATATATTTGTGAAATGTTTAAAAAAGGAAGGTTTGCTGCTTGGGATAAAGAGCAAACAACTCTGCCTTAAGACAAATAAACTGTTGGTCATTCCGTCTCTCGTCGAGTGAGATTTCTGTATAATGACCGCTGTGAGAAGTGTTAACGCGTGGGCGAGGGAACGCAAAACTTTCCCTTAATACAGATACTCCTTTAAGGTGTTCAATACCAGTCTAAAATCCGGATTTAGTCTATTCAGTTTATTCAGTCAGTAGCAGCAGGATAAAGAATCCAGGCTGTAGTTGATATTGATGCTCACAGATTAGTAATGGGACTATTTCCATCAGTTAGCCATTTGATGGGAACCTATATTAGCGTGCCCTGACATTACAGTTTATTCGTTTACACGGAATTAAATATTTCTGTGTCTTCTCGTCCACATAAAGCTTCAATCGTAGCGATTCCGTGTGGTAGAACGGCTAAGAGATAAATAACCCACACACAACTGTCCCTTGAGTCTACTCATTACGAAGTATACATCTGTCTCGAATTACTTTATATTTTACTGACAATCAATGCAATAATTGATTTTTTAAAATGTAAAATTAAAACTACGGTACTTTCCAACGAGTCTTTTTATACCTTAGCTAAGCATTGAACATTTCATACCAAAACCCTAGTCAAATGTAAATTTCTTTTTTAAGACATGAAAAGGTTATGATTAATAGGTTGTGTTGAATTTTGATAACGTAATCTGTCAGTACAACAGTAATGTGTATGAATAAAAACTAGTGTTGGTTTTCAATAGATTCCCTTACACAAATAACACTTTGCATATCCTACTCATACACGAAAATCACTTTACATAACCGACCGATACAAGGGCAGCACTACAAATCCAAAGAAACAAAAAAAACACTTGACATATCCTACCGATACACAAATAGCCCTTTACAAATCATACTTTGATACCAATAAAACTTTACAAAGCATACCAATACATGTATAAAACTTTGCATATCATACCGATACAAAAATAACCCTTTGCATAGCATATATACCGATACACGAATGGTATTTTAGACCTTTACAAATCATACCGTAATTGTATTTACTTACATATCATACCAATACATTAATAAAACTTTGCATATCCTACCGATACACGAGTAACATTTGGGACCTTTACAAATCCTACCGTAACACTTTACAAATCATACCAATACAAGAATAACACTTTTTATATCCTACCGATACACGAATAACACTTTACAAGGCTTATCATTCACGAACAAGCCTTTACGAAATCTAACGATACACAAATAACCCTTTACATATCCAACCGATAAGCAAAACTGATACAGGAATAACACTTTATATATCCAACTGATACATGAATAGAACTTTCGAATCTCACATACGCATGAGCAAAACTTTACAAATCCTACCAGTACATACATGTAAGTAACAATGTACAAGTCCTACGCACACACGAATAACAATTTACAAATCCGACCACTACACGAGTTAGAATCTATTAATCATGTTAACAAACGAGTAGCCCTTTACAAAGTATACATATGCATGACAGAAGGCATGTCACATTTTCTTTCTCTGCATTTATAAAAAATATACATGACCGAAACTTTACAAATGATATGTATCAGTTCAGGCAAATTACCTGTGAAAAGATTAAGTTCAGTTTAAACAAAGAGTTTATTGTCATTCCTGGCCTAGTATAGAGGATGGATGCCATACGTTGAAGTAGACATCTGAGGCGTGTTTAATAAGACCAGCATGCTAGCTTGCGCTGATGTTGTCTGACTGACAGGACGATGGAAGCAGAATTGTGATCCGTGAAATGATAGGTGATTTGTTTATTTTCCTCTAGAGATATTTACTAACACAACTAATGCAAAAAATGTAAGGGACTTAACTTCTATGATATGGGTACGGTGGGGTAAGTATTTGGTTTTGCACGCTAAGTTTTGTATGTCACGCTAAGATTTGTTTGTCGCAATAACGACCAATTGAAAAAAGTATCTGAAGAGCATTGGTGAGGTCCCTGTGGTAAACGACGTGTTGGCCGTGTTGGCCGTGTTGGGTCGTGGACTCAAACCAAACAGGCCACCCATTCAACTACAGTAATGTACACCGGTAATTAACCACTTATTTCTGTTTGTTGACAGAACCTTTTGGCATGCTCGAATAATCACAGATAGAGCTTGGAAGTTTAAAGGTCACAACAAATTGCTCTCATTCGACACTGGCGACCAATTGCGTTTGATGGGGAATACCAGTTGACAAACCCTTTCACTTTGTGGATAGGAGTAAGATTAATCATGCTGCATTTGAGCAGTCTTTCTGTTGGTATATCACAGAAAGAAGGGCGGTCGTGGCACGTCAAACTTGGTTAATGTAAGAATGGAGGATAAAGAGTTTATAATTCTTTCAATAGTCCACTGTTTAAAACAGTCTCGGTTACGATTTCTAGTACTGAACTTCTTCTGAGGGTTTGAAGACAGCTGGTTTGTTTGTGAGCTACCAGAAAAGCAATTGGTACTTTCTTCCTGGCATAGCCAATGCAAGCCTGTGTTTGAGGTCAGCCTGAAGGGCACTGATCGTACTTCTGTAACCACCAGAATAAACTCCAAATTCGATAATTGGATGTGGATTTCACTTCAACACTGACAACGTGTTTATAATATTTCTGGTTTTTCTTCAGAATTACAATGGGAGATACAGATCCCTCGTTTTACCTGAGGCAAAGCCTATGAGAGCTTGGCGTTATGGTGGTGGTGACATTGTTAAAAATCTAGTATATAGAGGCCTCCTATAGAGAAGCTGGTCCAGATAACTGTTTTGGTGATAATTACTATCGTCCAGAACAAGAGAATGCGCACAGTAACTAATGTGTTTCTCTTGAACCTTTTCATCAGTGATTTACTGTTGGCTGTATTCTGTATGCCCTCAATTACTCTGGTACCTTTAATTCTCAACAATTTTATATTTAGAGCTACCATGTGTGTGATGATACGTTATCTCCAAGTTAAATTAATTTATGCCGTACAATGCGCTAGTTTTTTATCTGTAGGAATACAAATACAACACGAACACACGCCCATATTCGAGAATATTTGGTGTATTTTCCGTAACACAACAAGCACAGTGCACGGTGATATATGGGAGAAAGATTGTATTGTGTTTAACACACCACTGGGCTATTTTAGGTTGTGCGTTATATCAGCTGTACACGGCTATATTTCAGGACATTCATTTCATTTTTAATAATAAACAAATACAAACGCCGAGGATGTACGAGGGTGCTAACTTTATTGTCTATAAGCAGAAAACATACAGGGTTTATATTTCGATGTGACAGTTTTTACCCCGTGGGCATCTATGCCCCACGGGGTATAAAGCCCACTAGAGTTATTGTTCTTATTGTTCTTCTTCTTGTTGTTCTTGTGGACACTTCGTTAAAACTGCTATTTCTCGGTAGTCCCAGAACGGAATTTCATGAAACTTGACAGGGTGATAGAAGAGATCAATACAAAGAACTTATCTGAGCGTTTTTTCTTAAT
>JAVFBY010343306.1:0-16697 GCA_034781015.1 Tonicella lineata
GCAAATTTCTGGTTTCATGAGCTCTTTCAAAGCAATTTCTGAAAATAATGAAATGATGTCTATAGGTTTGATGTAAATGGGATATTTGTGTCCTAGAGAAGGTGGAAATTTACACAATTTAGCTAAGAAAAATGTTTAAAGTATTTAAACGGATTTCTTGTGAACAGATTTGTCCCTGTCGAACTAATGGTGAGTGCAAAAAATACAAACTTTTACTTCTATTTTAAAGAAAAATAGGAAATTAAAACTTCTATCTGTGAAAAAACAGAAAAACAGAAAGAATTTGTTTTAAAGTTAGTAAACGTGTCAACAAGAATTAGGCCTACGGGAGAATATCACATTAAAAAACACAGTGACGGCCATACTGATGCATTGGCTGTGGTGAAATGCTATCCCATCTGCCGTCGTGAAAGAATACGCACGACCTATATGACGGATGTCAAGCGACATATAGAGCAATGCATTTTTTAAAAACCTTTGCTATCAAATGTTATTGTGCTTTGGTTGAAATTCTATTTATTATTTTTTACATACTATGCACATTCAAACAGATTCCCAAGTAAAATGCCCCACCTTGCAAATAATGCACGAAACGGAAAGATTGACATGTCGCCTATTACTCCCAAAATTCTAGTTTGCGTTGAACAGCTAGATGGTACTTAATCAATGGTTATAAAATGACACCATGCAGCTATATGTAGCCTACCTGTGGACTTATTTGTTATTACATGTGGGTGTTTGGTAATTGGAGTCTATGAGCTCTGCACTTGTTACATACGTATAACAATCACAGTTAGCAGGTGCGCGATCACAGTTTTTATTTATTTGCATTTTATTTCATGTTGCCGTTTGGCGTATTTTGGCAGTTAATCAATATCGATCAATACTAATCGATAACAATCAGCAGATGATCTGCTTCACCTGGTGAATCATAGACCAATATTACTTTAATTACAAGACATGGGTGTCAGGCAGCAGCTGTGTTATAACTGGCAGTGAGTGTAAGAGCGGCAAGGCAGGTAGCATTTTGCCACCCTACTCCCCCCTCTTCAGCCCCGAGGGTTTTTCATGGGCTATACTCCCCCTTATCCCACTCAGCGTACATAGCAGGCTGGATACGCGAAATTATGTTTGTGCAAATAACTACTAATTTACACACCAATTTACACGTCTCTTGATGCCATCATTGCCACGTAATTGGTACGGTAGGCAGTGCTCTAATATATGTATAGTCCTAATTACCACAGTCTGTTTTCTGCGGCATCATACTTTTGTTCGTTTTAAAGTTATTAACAATAGCATACCGTTTCATACGAAGGCGTACAAAATAAAAATGCATGTACTCGAGCAGAAGACAAATAATGGTTCTACATAAAAGCAAAGAATAATTCTGTGGATTGTACATTTAATTCATCCTTGTGTTTTACTGATAGCAAATGAAAGCAGAGTGGATTATTCTTAATAAACAAAAATTACACGAAGGCAATTACAAATTTAAGCGAAATAACTTTAATAAAATTGATCGATCAAAATGTAAGAAAGTAGGCTACAACCAATCTCCCTACATTCCCGTACTTCTTGCTGCATATCCAATATTCCCATATATATTTTTATATTCATTGATTCATTGATCCGTTCGTTTTATTCATTCACACATTATTCATCCCTTCGTTCTTTCATGTTTATTTATATGCATCCATATTTCATATTATATGATATGTTTTATCTTATATATTTTTATGTTTTTTTTTAATGTTTTATCTTATAAGTCCTTTTACAAGAGTCTATTTTAACAAATACATATAAATTATATTGTATATAGATCTGTAGTTTGTCATGTTATATGTTTATTTTGTTGCCAATGCTCGGTAATATTAGCCTAAGTGCTAGTGTTTCAATGTTTATTTGTAACACCGAGGATGAATAAAGATTGTATTGTATTGTATACCCAAATTGCATGCATCTGGATTTCCAAATACCCATGAATCTCACATTCCCTACCCTGACCGGGTTACAAAACTATCTGGATTCGCAGGCAGTTTAAAAGTGATAGAATATGTTGAAGCAAATGAAACGTTTTAAAACTTCCAAAATTTCCTGGATTTCCATACTCCCTTAATTCCGAGACCATCTATAATCCTACTCTCTTTATCTCCAATACCTGGATTCCATATTTAATTGATTTCTAAATTCCGTATAGCATATTCCCAGAGTATGGATTTCCATGTATCTTGAATTTCCATATTTCTAAAGTTACGTGGTTACTCCCTGGATTCACAGACTTCCTGGTTTTCAAGATTCCCTTAATGCCATACTCCTTTTTACGGTATCCCGACCCATTGGATTCTCATATTTCTTGTATTCCCATGTTGCCCGTATTCCCAGACTTCCAGGATTCACTGTATTCCCAGACCCATTGGATTCCCATATTACCTGGATTCCTCTATTTCCCGTAGCCCCAGACTTCCGGGATTCACTGTATTCCAAGACCCATTAGATCTTTCCTGGATTCCCATGTTCCCCGTATTCAAAGACTCTCTGGATTCACAGATTCACTGTTTTCCCAGAGCCATTGGATCCCCATATTTCTTGGATTCCCATATTCCCAATTTTATTTAATCCTTGTCCTGTACAAAAATCTTAATCACCCATCTGACCTTTCATACTCATAATAATCTTGACCCTTATTACGCAATTAAGATTTCTGTAGTTATCGTATACATGAATAAATAACAAGAGTATTTTCCTAAGGTACAGTTTTCAGTTTTGTTGTTAGTAAATCCGTCGATGATTTTCCTCTGTGATCCAACTGGGACGAATGAAATCCAATTGGAAACATTTATTTTCGGCCAAAGTATAAGATTAGAATACCACGCAGGTGTACATTGGCTAAAATGGCTAGGCCTTATTTGAGTTGTTTCACAGAACGACAGAAAGGTACAATAGAACGTATAGTCTTCCCTTGTCTTTGTAGACGACATCCATTATTGACTTTAATGACCAGGTGGTATGTGTCTCGCATTAATATTAATAAACTGTGATAAATTGGAAAGAAAAGCAACCATTTATGAAACCTAAAACCTTTATTCCAAAAAATGGCAATCATCATGTAAGATGATATGGGTTTCTACGATGGCGGCCATTATGTACCTGTATCGCCAAGGGATGAGATCTGGACAGTTAAAACATGATCTCAGCAGGTGAGAGAAGCCAATACAAAACAGCTACATTCTAGCTACAGCGGCTGCTTTAGGGCCACCTGGCGACAGAGCTGATTGCATTCAACCTCGCCACGGTTAACAGCAGCGAATCTATAGGGCGATAACGTGTCTTCTATATCCTCCATTTATATATATGTTACACGGCGTAGCATGTTGTCGCTCCAAATGGAATGACGGGCTAATTAATTCAACCATGGAGTAATAGAGTTGCAGCCAGCTATGTTGATCACGTTGCCTAGCAGCGCATAGGCCAAGCTAAAGGTTTTATTGAATTCTAGAGAGCGGCGCTTTTGTACGGAAGCCTGTTACTCACATATTGTCTTATATATTTTTATAAATGCTGAGAAAAAAAATGTGACATGCCTCCACCGGGGATCGAACCCGAGACCTTTGGTCTTATATATGTATGTTTTTATATTGTTAGTTATATGTTTGTGAATGTTGTTGTTTAAATTTTACACTGATCCATTTTCGGAACTTTTTCATGGACAATAAAATAATTGAATTGAAAAAATTGTCAGTGCCACGTCAATTTTTAAAAATGTATTCACGCAACACCGTAGCTATGAATTAGCCTGCATATTTTGAGATTACACGAGTTAAATATATCTTTATTAAGTGTCGGTATGAGTTTAAATACTATTTAATAGAAATGGAAACAGTGATTAGGGAATTTGCTTAATGCCTAATTAGCGTTCTTTCTATATAAACAATTTTATAGCTTATAACGGAAATAATCATAAACAAATAATATCAACTCATATAATTTGCGATTACACGAGTTAAATGTATCTTTATTAAGTGTCGGTATATATGAGTTTAAATACTATATTAATTCTAAACATATGTCCATTAAAACAGAATAAACAAATAATATCAACCCACATATTTTGAGGTTACACGAGTTAAATATATCTTTATTAAGTGTCGGTATGAGTTGAAATACTAGTAAATAGAAATGGAAACAGGGATTAGGGCAGTTGCTTAATGCCTAATTAGCGTTTTTCCTATATAAACAATTTTATAGCTTATAACTGAAATAATTATAATATATACACTTTAAACACACACTCACAAAAGATTTCCGTATAACTGGAAATAAAATATTCGGCTACTTAAACCAAGGACTTACATAGAAAAGATGGGTAGCAAGGCTACTTAACGTGATACACCGCACCTCGGAGTACTAATTCTCAAAACCCTGCCAAAAATGGAGGTATACTGTATACTAAAACGAACTCTGCGACTGTTATAGAACGCGTAAATAACACTGTTGACACTATAGTTACACTGATTAAGACCGGTTTGGCTATATCTTCGAAGAAAACACCTGATAAGTCATGCATGTATAATATACCATAAGTCCACCATATTTGAGTTACCAACCAGTTACCAAATTAGCTCCAATGGGATCATGAAAGCTGTCCACACGCCTATCTACTCAGACTTACTTGATTTTTTTTGTTTTTCCCCTTTAAGTTGAATGGGGAAGCGAATCCCCATTATTAAAATAACCTATTTATGTGGTCCACTTGGTATTCATGCTATGTTACCTGACAAAATTAAAACTCGGTGTAACAATTCCAGTGAGATCGTTTGGTTGATTATTGTCGTAAAGAAAAAGAACGTTAGCTGACTGGTTTATATAAGTGTCCCGGGTTCGATTCCCAGTCAAGGCATGCAGACTTGAAGTGATTAGGAACAGTGCCAGAAGAAGTTTGTTTGAAATATGGTTTTTAGGGCCGCTTTCCTGGCGTGTATTTCGCGGCCCGACCATAAGAAGGAGTGACAACAATCAATATATATTTCAATGTATCAAGTGGAGGCCAGAGCCCATGGAGTGGCATCTTGAAAAAGTCTGACAGGGATCAGAAAGTGACCCCCAGTTTTCTATGTGCCTAAAACCTTCCCTGGGTCATGCCCATTCAGAATATATGTGGTTTGTGGGATTTAGCTATCTCTTTTGGTTTGGGATAAAAATGCACACAGACAAACACACACACAGACAAACAAAAAGCAACCCCCGTTTTGTATGTGCCTAAAACCTTCCATGGGTCATGCCCTTTCAGCATATATATGGTTTGTGGGAATTTTGTTAAAGGGAAAGCAAGTCCTCTCAGCAAATAATAAAAATAATATAATAATAACTTATAACCATATCCAAAATAACTTATAACCATATACAAAATAAATGCATAGATTGACAACAACTTAAAATAAGCATAGCACAAAAAGCTATGCCATTTATAAAAAAAGTAATTGAATACACTGACACATCAGAACTGTATAACAGTTCTTAAAGCACGATTAGAGCTGGTAAAAAAACGTATCCTAAAAGAATACACGCTTTTGCGTAATATTTCCTCGGAGGATGGAACCCCTTGTGTAACAAACATACCACTTGCACTGCATGTGCAATTTCCAATTGAATGCACTATTATACATAACTCGTATCTTATTGAAATATCGGGTGGTTGGTCGGGAGCTTACTGATGCCCTGGTGCTATCGCAGTTAAGGGGCATCAGGAAGAAGATTTTTTTTGTGATGTCGTTTTTTGCTCTTTTTTTCCTTTTTCTGAACGGTGGTTTCCTCCACCCATGGGGCTGGCACGCCGTCATATAGGTGAACTACCCCTGAATACGGCGTTAAACCAAAATCAATCTTATTGAAACATTATGTAAGTAAGTCTGGTATAATGTTTTATTGTCACTCTAAGGATTAAACAGACTATATATACGCAAGTTACCAGCGTATACTTTTTACTAGTCATTAAATGTGCTGTATTGATTTTATGTTTGTTATTCGTAATTGGTAAATAATAAAAAATAAAAAAAAGTAAATAAATGAATGATCAAATGAAGAATTTAAATTAAACGAAATAAAATATCAATTAAAGGGCTGATCGCATGATAAAAGGATTTTAAATCAACTTCGTCCGGCATTGTTATCAACACTGGAAAGGTGTCCCATAATTACTAGTCACGTCATACATGCTCCTAATTATGCAGAATTAATCGTCATGGTGACACACTACGACACAGTAACTGTTAATAAAGAGATATAGCCTAGTCTGCGTGGCACTAGCTGGTTTCCATACTATTGCGTTGTGAATTGACACACGTTGGCAGCTCATCGATCGCGTCCGCATCCTGGAGCAGCAGACCAAGCCAGTGTTCAAGAGGGAGAGAGAGAGGAGAGCATCCAGTGACACCAGTCTGCAGACATCGATTACAGAGATCGGTTACCATCGACAAATACTCAGTCGTCAACTGGTGAAACGTCATGTACAATACATATACACAGTACACAAAGCACTGTTAAACGTCGGCTTGGTACCTGAAACAAACTCGACGGAATTTAACCCCTCCTATTCAATAGGTAACAGTACGACTCGAAGCCGAGCGAAATAAGGAATCTAGGTTGTCGCATTGCGGGCCTGCAATGCAGTTGTTATTCAAAGGCAATATTGTATGATTGTCAGACGAGAGAGATGAACTAAGCCGACTGGTGACTAATCGTTTTTTGAGCTATTACAAAGAAACATTCCACGAGACATTTTTGATTCACAATGGTAAGTCTACATTTCATTATCATTTAGCCTTTGAGTGACAATGTAGTCCGATCTTAAGCACAAGCGGTATATGATAATATTCAATATAATTAACATACTCTCTCGGCGTCTCAGAAAACCGGTCTCGGCGGGTGTGGTGATCATACAAGTCAATACAACACAGTAGCTTCTAATTTTAATGTCGGTGGATAGCTTTATTGTGATTAACATAACCGACAAAGAGTAGGCCTACTTGACGATAATCTCAAGGAGTCACTTTAGCATTATCTTTTGGTCTATGTGAATAGATTAAGTGTGCTAATGGTGGTTATTGAATTCTCCATGCAGTGGTTCTACAAACTCTCCATCACTCGGTGATTCACTATATATTAACGAGACACAAAAGAGTATTGATTCTGTTTTATCCATTTATAGGCGGCAATGCTGCTTGTGAGGCAGTAAACTCACATACATTGATTCTGATATTTTAGCGAGGCGACACACCACACTGCTTTTATACACCCTAATTCTAAATACACCCAGGACCACGTAGTGACTAATTCAGCTAATCTGTTTACTGTGTTAAGACTGAATCTAACTTTAGCGTGTTTCTCTCTCCTATCACCACAGTACTATATTTGGTTAAATGTGTTGAAGGGAGCTGTATTCATGTTTACTGTATTCATGTTAACGAAGCTCATTGTATTTCTGACGAGAGGCTATTACATTCTGAGATAACATTAATAATTGATTGACGCGTTAGCTGGGGATCTTGTGAGCTTCCTAGATCTGACGTATATAGGCCTACTGGCTCACTGGCTCTATCCAAATGAAACTCAGGCAGTCAATATTACCATACTCCTCCTATTCCATAGTACAGATACTAAGCTCGAGGGCTGCTCTTTTCATTGCTAATTACCTGATTAATTAGGCCTTAAGCCCGGCCTCTATTCAATATCTATGAGAACATCAATGGAAGAAAATTAATCCACATTTAAAGTTACCCATAACGATGTGTTTGTTGAGCTGGCATGTCTCCAGGTACTTGACAGGGCGGCCTCCATCAACGTCTAATTAACAATAAAATGATTGGTGAGCACAGCATTTCTATCGATTAAAAGAACACTATGTACGAAATAAGACAACAATAACAAAATACGGTAACTACACAATGGTAGATATACCAGAAAATATAGCTGCGTAGTAGAAACACAAAAAATCTTATCATTTTAAATAACCAGGTCAATACAAATTTAATTTTTATTTGAGTAAAAAAAAACCCAGACAAACATTAATAAAAAATTAAAAAAATTAAAAAAAAAACTCCAGATTAAATAAACAACACTACCACCACAACAAGAACAATACAACCCCCTCCCCCACAAACAACTCAAAGAAAATTTATGAAAGAGAGGAAGAAGGGAGACCATTTATCTATTCTTGACAAAATATACACACTATTGTAAAGAGGGAGGAGATTCAATAACCAGATCTGATAAGTTTGATCTTGTATCATTTTCATTTTCAAGATATCCAACTGACTTGTGGGTAATATTTCACACCACTAGTACACTAGACTCTATCTGACTGAATCACAATAACAGGTTATGCATAGGCTATTCATTTGAATTGTGTTCATGTTCAATGAGACGACCAGAGACGGTATGATGTAGGCTTACTTGTAGTTTTTAACACACGTCATTTTGCTCGGTCCCTATTGTAACGACACTATAATACACTACTAAATAAATAAACCATATAACGATGAAAAAATATTGGCCAGTCTACAAGGGAAACGGACCAGAGACTTTTTTTAAAGGGGAAAAACAATCATTTTAAAGGGGGGAAAACAACAAGTGCGGCTGTGAAGGGCAGTTATGAAACATGGTGTTCTAAGTGTGTAGATTGCTTTCATGATCCCGATAGAGCCAATTTGGTAACTCAGATTTGTAACTCAAGTATGGTGGACTTTTCATCCTTGATTTTGTGGCGATTATCATGCATATTAATTGAATAATAGCCAATGTTATAGGGACAGAAATGATATGACATGAAAAGATCACCATACATGAGTTACCAAATTGGCTTTGACATGATTCTGAAAGCTATCCACAGATTCTGAACACCATGTTTCAGTACTGCTGAGCCAGGCTCTCTTGTTTTTTTTTTTTAAATTTAGCTTCAAAGGTTTGCCTTGCCACTTATTCACCTTTTAAATAAGATTGTTGTTTGATTGTTTGGTGTTGAACGTTGTGTGTGTGATAGGCTCTGCATAGTGGCTTGTCAGTCTAATTGTTGGAGAAAACCTTCTACATCACCGCCAGGACAAACTGGAAAGGACTGAACAATACAACATATCGGCTTCCGGTTGTCTCTTAGCTCTGAGAGCACAAGGAAGCTCTCGTCATTCCGTCTGAGTAATAGCATATGTTTTGAGCGCCATACTGTCAGAGACTCTGAAGGCACGTTAATTATTCAGCAGAGTATTTACAAATGCTATTTCCCAGTTTTAGGTTGTGTTGATTAAATTGATTTACCGTGGAACTAAAACCCTTTCATAGGTTTCAAATGGCTTTGGGCACAGCGTTTGACACCAACCAGTCAATCAATTCATTTAAAATAATTTGAAAAGTGCGAAATACAACGGCGGATTAAATGGACAGCCTCGCGAGATTCAGGCCCTCGCCCGTTAACTTACCACGCACCACAACGCCTGGTAACACAGCATGCAAATACGGATTGTCTCGGGGAAATCACTTAACTTGTGTGCTAATTAGTTCTTTTTTCAAAGCATTACACACAATAAATCGAATCTAAAGCCTTTAAAAAAACAAATTAAATAATTTTGGATCTTTTTGCTGAGTTTTAAACTTTACTTTGAAGCAAACCGTGTTCATTACACTTGATTATGAGCTGAATTTAATTATGTTTTGAATTCAACAAACAAATCTAAAATGATGTTACCAGGTGCTCGTCGTAAGTTAACGCGAGAGTGTCTGGAATCTCGCGAGACTATAGTGAAGAGAAGGTTCTGTCTAAGCAATGTGTCTAAAGGCCCGTTTAGACGGCCGCACTTAAACCGGTTTAAAGTTAATCCGGTTTACCTTCTAAGATGTGGACCGTTCAGACGACCACTGCCGAAAGTGGCTCGAAGTCGGATTAGAAATGTGCCCGTTCTCACGGCCAAAGTTAATCCGGTTTAATTTTAGCAACGTCATTGTGGCCCGTATTTCCGTAATGCCCATATCCGGGACATTTTAGCCAGGTCCGTTCAGACGGCAATATTAAACCAAGTCAAATGCTGAAACAGCCTCGAAGTTATATGTGGAAGGGGGAGTAAATCGGGTTTAATTGCCCAGGGTGTATGTTCAGATGGCCAAATTAAAACGGACCCGAGGAACCGAACGAACCTTTACCCTCACCATATATACAGGCTTATTTCTATTACAATGTACTATTTAGCACACTGACGCACTGGTCACTCATGTGAGTCACTGACCTGTATTTTATTAAACCCAATATGAAACAAATATGTGTCACATACAATAAAAGCTGAATATCTATATTGTTCATTATTTTTTGTTTCAACAGGCTGATCAACTTCAAGAAGAACAAATTGCAGGTATGTCCTAAACAATTAATTATATGGAAACAATTAAATATATACCGCTGTATGTGTCAATATAGCAATTATGTCAAATGGATTCATCTAGAAACTGATGGCATGTCAAACGAAAAAAAAAGCTATGCACTTTCCTTATTTTCTTAACTAGGACATAATTTGATAATTGACTTTTCACAAAGTTGAGCCATCCCAGGCAGCACAAAAACATTGTCAAAATGTTTTTTTAACACTTGCGAAATAATACGAAATGTTTTTACAAACATTTTATTCACATTAAAACGGATGGCTTTATGAACATTATCTATATATTTTAGAAACATTTTTCAACCACGTTGAGAAAATATATACTTAAAATATTTTAGAAAATGGTATAATGCTAAAAAGAAAAAAAAAATTCTCACCAAAACATTTACATGAGTTTTTATAATTTTTCCAACAATGCTTTAATATAATGGAAAACATTTCTGTTAATATATTTTTATAACATTATTGAAAATGTTTTCCAAAAACGTCAGGATAATGTTGATAAAGCCATCCATTTTAATATTGATTAAATATTATCTTTTAACAATGTTAAGACCTTCTCAAAATGGTTCGAAAATGTTATGTGCTACCTGGGATAACTTTGGATATATACATTCCTGGCAGAATCCACATTATTTTTTTTGCAAAAAGATCTCACATTGTGTATATTGCCATATTTTACAGAATTTAAGGAGGCCTTCTCCCTGTTCGACAAAGACGGAGATGGAACCATCACAACAAAGGAACTGGGAACAGTAATGAGATCACTTGGACAAAACCCAACAGAAGCCGAGTTACAGGACATGATTAATGAAGTAGATGCTGATGGTAAGCAATCGGCTATATATTATTTAACCTATCTCTTCTACTGAGACCCTCGTAACAACACTATGACTGTATGTTTTGGCCATTATCATATTGACAAAACTTGGAGAAACAGTAATTTTTCGACAGAGCAATTGCGTAACGTTTCACATTTCTGTGGTTGTGTTGCGTACTGTTGAATACACCGCCCTCATATAAATGAAATAACATTGAGCACCGCGTAAAACACCAAGCGATCAATCTACTACTGAGTGTCTATTTTTAAACACTGGTTGTATTTTTTTTTAAAACAGGCCTTGATCCGTCTAGTATCTCCATCTAATTTTCTTATCATATTTTGTTTTAATTTTAAATATCAAAATGCCATGTTTTCTTTTTTTTTGTGTCAATTGTATTGTGAATAGTTTTCTCTCCATAAAACTGATGGAATTTGTTTAATCCTGACAGGAAATGGACAAATCGATTTCCCAGAATTCCTTACCATGATGGCGCGAAAAATGAAGGACACAGACAGTGAAGAAGAGATCCGAGAAGCATTCCGAGTGTTTGATAAAGATGGAAATGGATTCATTAGTGCAGCTGAATTACGGCATGTTATGACAAATTTGGGAGAAAAATTAACAGACGAAGAAGTAGATGAAATGATTCGAGAAGCAGATATTGATGGCGATGGACAAGTTAATTATGAAGGTAACATATTTTCATTGCTTTTATGTGTTTTATAATTGCAAATAAATATTAATTTTGTCATTGTTTCTTTTAGTTTTTGTTTAATCCCCAATAACAACAAAATACATAGAATGAACTAAGTACTTATTCCAGTCTGCTCACTGGCCAACCTTGCCAGTATTGCCAAATTTAGTTTCTTATAAACACTATGTCTTGTCTTACCACACTTTTCAAATCCAAGCCATCAAATTTGAGAATAATTTTAAAAATGAACTCTAGCTGGATTAAATGAATGCATTAATATCTTACGGTCACGCAATTTTGAAATTGAATAAATGAATAAATATTAAGTATTTATTAACTATTAATTGTTATTTTTTTACAGAGTTTGTATCCATGATGCAATCGAAATGAGGAGAATGCCATAGTAGTCATATGATGTTTCGGCGAGATCTGTCGGGGCAACCCACCGGAAGTCTGTCAGTGCTTTCAGATGGAATGCTGGGAGTTGTTTCGTCGTTGTAGGTTGTTATTACTTGACCTCTCACCTTGTTCTAACGGAGTTAACTCCCCTGACTATTAGTTTGTCAGACTCTGGGAATTATCGCCTGGTCTTTACTTTTCATGACTAGCCTGGATAGAACAAGTGCATTTATTGCGACAGATTAGCGAACACCAAAGACTGGACGAGATGATTTTGTAGAACTTTTTACTGAAACATAAATACGCATAACTTGATCTTGATCTCTTTCTATAATTCTCCTTATGAAAGCTGTTCCCTTTAAACAGAACAGCAACTGTAGATATATGTTATATAATATATATATATATATCCATGGTATTAAGTTAGCTGTGGCTAATTGATGTTTGTCTTTTTACAGCTTTTTGTATATTCTTCTTGATTACTTAGTTCTACGTGTGAGTCTGATTGCTCCGATTTGTTTTATCATTCTAAACTCTTGGCATGGTAATAAGTCAAGGTTTAATATCTTCTAATATTGTAAACAATTATTGTTCTTACTATATTTACCGTATCTATTCACCCATGTAAAACAGTTTCTGGTTATTTAGTATTCGTCTTATTATATTGTCTACATTGCCAAAGAAGACGTTTCAAATATACGGTCGATTTTACTAACTGTTAAAAAAGTATTCAAAAGACACAATGTTATGTCACGAAGACAATGTACTCAATAAGTTTATAGTCTGTGGCAATGGGAGTAATTCCTAACACTTGTTACTCTCTCTGTTCACGGCATCTTTGCCAGGAATTCTGGACGACAATAACAGCTTTTGATCATGAAAGTCCAGCATGTCTCTCTTTGTACACATTTTCATTGATATGATTTGCCACGCGGTGAGTTTGGATACATCCCGTTTAAGGCTTATATACTAAATTATATTATCCAACTCTAAAACCAATAATTTTTATGTTGACATTTGTGTATGGCGATAAGTTTTTATTTAATAATGCCCCAAGAATCTAGTCATATATTTTGTATAAGTGCAATGTGTTTAGTCATTGTTTTGATGTATATCACGTGCGGTGTGAGTACTGACATTCCTGTGAATATTTTACAACTTAAATCTAACATTCCTCTGGACATTACAAATGAATAATTAACAAGACACTCCAGTGAACATTATATGTAAGAGCGAGACATTACATAAACATTAAAATAACTTAGTAACAAGGCATTCCTGTGAAAATTAAAATAACTAAGTAACAAGGCATTCCTGTGAAAATTAAAATAACTAAGCAACAAGACATTCCTGTTAACATTAAGAACAAGACATTCCTGTTAACATTCAGATAACTAAGTAACAATACATTCCTGTTAACATTAAAATAACTAAGAAACAACACATTCCTGTGAACACTAAAATAACTTAAGTAATAAGACATTTCTGTGAACATTAAAATAACTAAGTAACAAGAGATACCTGTGACGAGAGATTCCTAAGAACATCACATCTAGGATTTAACAATAAATTCCTTTGATCATTGCAGCAGGAATTTAAAAAGACAATCATATGGACATTACATCTGAAATTTAACAAGACAATCATATGAACATTGCAACTGGAATTCAACAAGACATCTGTGTGATCATTACAAAAGACTACTTCTGTTTACATTACAAATTAATAATTAGCAAGACATTCCCGTAAGCATTACATCTAAAATTTAGAAAGAAATTTTTGTGATCAATGCAGATGATTAATTAATTTATTAAGAAGTTTATGTGAACGTTGCAAATTAATAATTACCAAGACATTCCGGTAAGCATTACAGCTGAAATTTAGCAAGACATTTTTGTGATCAATACAGATAAATAAATAAATCATTAAGTAGTTTTTGTGAACATTACAAATGAATAATTAACAAGACATTCGTGTGGACATTACCGGTACTTAACTTAAATTCTAAGTTTGATGTCTACAGCAATGGTCGTGAAATTTAATCGAACGTAGTTTATAGGAATCACTTTATATAGTCATTATTGATATGGTTTTTATATGTTTCCATAGTCTGTCACACAATTCCATTTTATGGATAATTTTATCTTCTATTCCACTAGTATAACTCAGTAGTAGGGTGAAATGATCCAAGATAGCTATTAAATAAACTGTTTTGTTATGTACTATCTAAGATCGAGAATCATCCCTCTGTGATTGTCTTTAGTCTGCTGTAAAACGAAACAACTCTTCTTTCAACATACATTTTAATAAAGCTTTAACTTTCTTGGATCTTAATTTGAAGCTGACTTTTGTTAAATCATTGCGTTTGAGTTACATTTCTTTTTTTTTACTAAAGTCGGTGGAGGGTATCAGCTTTGGGTGTTGTGGAAATTGGTTGCCTATAGATTGATTTTTAGGTCTTGATAAGATTTGTCCAAAAAACATATTTCCAACTGTGATGGTTAAGAATGGTTTTTACTAGGTAACGAGATTATATTATATCTGAGGAAAGACGTAAACATCATCGCAGTCGGTTTATTAGTTCAACGATTAATCTTCAGAACAGTTTATCAACTCAAGCGATATATATATCTTCAGAACACTTTATTTAGTCAAGAACTATATCTTCAGAACATACTATTTTACTTATTCAACCCCCAAAACTCATGGTCGGTTTATTAATTCGACTGGCTTTTAATATATTCAGGACAGTTTATATTATATGTTTATTACAGTTTACTAATTAAAATGTTACATCTTCAGGCCACCGTTTAGTAATTCAACCGAGCTATCTTCAGAACAGTTTATTAATTCAACCGAGATATCTTAAGAACAGATTATTGGTACAATCATGCAAGCGCATCACATTTTCTGATCGTTGCGTAATCCAACCACAATATGGGACCACATCCGTGCTTAAGCATTTCTTAAAGTTTAAAAAATATCTAATACATGTATTTCTTTGCAGATCTCTGTAATGTCAGGCACTATTTCTAGGACGGTCGACTGGCAGGAGCTTCTTGATGCCCTGGTGTTCTCAGAGCTAAAGGGCATCAGGAAGCTCCCGGCAATTACCTGCGAGAGGTTTAGTCATTTTAGGTAAGAACTAGTCGTTCAACTATAAATATTCCTAATTTTTTTAATTTATATATAAAAACCAGTACATATGGCATGGATAAAAGAATGTATAGGCTCATTTATCAATTCTCCTATGACCCTCTTTATGTTGAATTCAAGATTGGGGTGCGAGTGGATTCCCAGACTCTCGTAAAATTCTGCAAGCACAATGTATGGAGGAAAGCACCCTTGAAAGGAAAAGAAAGGACAGGGCGAAAAAAAACAGAACAGATTTCTGATGCCCCTTAGTTCTGAGAGGGCCATGGCATCAGGACGCTCCCACAAACCATCCTTACCAAAGGTCCACCAGAAATAGTTGATTATAAAGAATTGATCTAATAATCCTACCTTTAGTAGCTTGCATTTCCGCCATTCTTTTCTTATGTTCCCAAGTACCTCCCTCGGTGTCTTCATCAGAATCATAATTGTATTTTGGTTTCGCTTTCATGCCAGGTAACTCTGCGATTAGTACTGCCTCTTTAGCCTTCTTCTGGGCCAGTATCAACTCGTACATCATGTTCAACTAGAGAAACAGCAATGAAAGTTAATAGGAAACAAATAAAACAATCAAGGCCAGTTCAAATTGTGTTATTTGCTGAAATGACTTCATAGAAGATAACATGCAGGTTTTTATTTGGTTGAGCCATATCATTTACGTTAAAGATCATACAGACTACACTGTACTTCTTTTCATTTTTTTCTTTTTATGTTAGAACTTTATATTTCTACACATGAAGAGGTTGGTTCCAAAACGCGATAAACACCACTTTTATAAAATTCAAACTTTCGACACCAATACATCAATAATTACTATACCTAATGATTACAATATATAGTTTTCGTTGAAACGCGATACCACCCTATGATTTAGACACTTGAATTACGAGTAACTTTTTAAAACGTGATAAGCGCCACTGGAGTTTTGACGCAGATAGCGATATATCCGGTTAGCCAATCAGATGCGGCCATTCGTGACAGTCTTCTCAAGATGGCTGCGCCCATGTTAAAAATGTTAAGAGTATTTAAAGGGTAGGACTGTATTGAGAGTTGTTTACCCTGTCTTTATTTTGATGGGGTCAAATTTTACTTTGATGTTAAAGAAACATAGAAAATCAAAACTTTCAGTTTATGGCAAAAATAGAGGGTTAATAACTTTTTAAATCTGGCAAAAATACAGAAACTCGACGATTTTCCCTTTATAAA